>LBNU01011905.1:110410-142546 GCA_014162995.1 Artemisia annua | reverse complement strand
GGTAGGTCTTGGATTGAAACCGTGAAGGTTCGGAGTTGAGAAGTTACTAAGGCAAAGAAAAGTATCAAAAGTGAAAAAAAAATAAAAAAAATAAAAAAGTGAAAAAGTGAAAATCAAAAGAAAGAATAAGGATTTATGTTGAGATTTATGGATTATGAGCTTAAAGGTTAAGACTAAAGTTGGTCGCGCGTGAGGTGCATGCGAATGATCCTAGATCGGGCGCATGAGGTGCACGTGAAATGTACTCGCCAACTTATGTCTATTTTGATGTATTCCAAAGTCTTTGTATGTATCCAATATCCTTGATGTGGACCTCATTTTTCGAGCAAACCTTCTTAAGAGAAGATCGATAACTACTTAGCGTTGGGATTCTTGGTAACTTTATCGGACTAACTCATATTGGAACGAGAAAATATGAAGCAATTCATTTCTCAACTTAATTTAAAATAAATAGATACACCAAGATATGGGAGCAAGAGGTTTTACACAAGTAACTACGATGAGTAGTTTTGGCATCTAACTTGTAAGTAAACGGTGATCTCGTTCATAAGCTTAGTTTGGGGGCTTGTGAAAAATCAAGGACGACGAATTTTATCCGTATGGTCACTTTTCTATGAATCGTGTTTCTACTCTAAGACCCTAAACGTTATTGCAAAATAATGAAAGTCGGCATACCGTCACAAGTAAAAGTGGAAAAATACAAAAATAGTAGTATAGATTAGTATAAGGAATAAAATAGAAAGTCGGGGAGTTTTAGAGAATAAATGATTTCGTAATCTCTTTCGAACATTTTGCTACTTCCCAAAGTTAGTAAAAAGAGCATCAAAATTATTTCTCTCTAAAGCGTGAATTGATCACATTGCGTGAGGACACGGCAATACCTTAGTCTGGGGGATTTTGGTGTATGCTTATTCATACACCTTTTATTTACCAAATTAAGACCAAAACGACCAAAAACTAACCATAAATGCCAAAAATATTGTGTTTTTGTGTTTGTGATCGTGCAGGTACGGATATTTCACAAAAGGACATAAAATAATAGAAAACCGACAAAAACGAGCACGAGAATGGAAAAGAGTCAAAAGCCGAAGCCGGGGAAGTCAAAAAGTCAAAGTCAAGCTCATAAAGTAAAAATCAACCTCAGAGAATCATTTCAGTCAAGATTAGTCCTTGGAGTAAAGTTTGAAGATTTGGCAAGATTAGTCCCTAATCTTTTAGAACTTGTCAAATTTGGTCCCTGGAAAGATTATTTTGAAGAATAGTCAAAGTCAACCCTTCAAGAATCAGAGATTGACAAATAAAGCCCTTGGATTACATTTTGGATATTTGGCAGCATAGGTCCCTATAATTTCAGTTTGAACACATTTGGTCCTTGTCATTTTATATACACTAAATCCTTAACCTTTACCAAAACTAAACCAGCCCATGCCCTTAATATAAACCCAAAACCAATGTCTAGCCCATTATAACCTTCGGCCCAACCACCCTTATACCCATCCCTTTACACCTTTACCCAACCCGACCCAACAAGGTCATAAATACCTTTTAAATTACCCGCCCCCTTTCACCCCCAATTTACCAAGAAGAACCCTAGTTACTGTTCACGTAATTCCCCATTAATTTTAACAGCAATTAAGGGTACGGAGGTCAAATTGCTTGAGTTCTAGAAGGCCTGACATGTGCAGACTCTTGACACGCTGGCAATCCGTGGGAATCAGTGCCTCATCATTGGGTAATCATTTGATCCAAGGGCTTATGTTGAGTGGATCCATCTGGAAACATATCCAAGGGCTGACAACATCTCAAAGAAGCACAGAGGCACCTGGATCAGTGACGTGGAATTGCTAGAAGGATCCAAAGACTCACCCCTCATCTCATATATATACCCCCTTCATTCTCCTAGTTTGTGTGTAGATTTTAGTGTAAGGTTATGCTGCTTAAATTTGATTGTAATCCTTTTCAATTATGTACTCAGTTTTTATATAAATGAAATATTAGTTTACTTTTTAAATCTAGCTTTACTATTTTTCTTTAATTCACAATTAGTTATTGTTTAAGATCTTGTTATCGTTTTATAAGCTCTTAATCAGTTTAGCTTGTTTACATTTTCTTTACTGTTAGTGTTAAACATTCATCAAAAATAAAATAAAAAAAAACCAGAAAATCTATAAAAAATTACAAAAATATTTCTTAATCATAAGTTTAAATAAGTTTTCAGCAGTTATATAGTTTCATATAAGCTCTTTATAGCTTTTGTGAGATTATTAGTAGTATAATATATCAGAATCTCCTAAATCTCCCTTGGTCAACAAAAGTCAAAGTGCTTATTCAAATAAGCTCAAGCTATTTCAGAAGGTTAATAGAGGTTCTGTGTTCCTATTTTGGGCCTATTAAAGATAGGCCATGATCAAATGATGCCTCTGTTTAGCTGAGGCTTGACAAGTGAGGTTCCATTTTACAATTTCACTGAATTTTATAGTTAACTGTATAAGTAACATAGATCTGTGTTTTTGCTGGTTTACTTTGTTATTAGTTTGATCTCATCACTATATAGCTTATTAGAGTAGATCTCTTCATTTTATAGTGGATTGCATCATATTTGATCTTAACTGTGGCTTAACTGGTTCATTATAGCATTCTGTGATTGAGTGGTTAAGTGTTATTGTGATCTGTGTTTATGAGCTTCATACTGGTTGATTGATCATAAGAACAGTTTGTTTGGTGGATTAGTAGTGTAAAACTCATACTAGTTTCATAAAATTTGCAAAACAGTTAGGTTAAGGGGTGTTTGGTTTTAGTTTATTTTCTGTGTTCTAGTCATTTTTAGGTGTTACAGCTAGCTTAGGCAGTTCATATAGGTTGCATTTAGGATATTCAAACCATAAAAATAGTAACTCATTAATAAAAGTCAAAAATCACTTAAAATCTCACTAGTTGCGTACATCATTTAAGATTTAGTTATATATTCATTGCATTAGTAGCATAAGTAGGTATAATAGCTTAAATAAGTTTAAACATAGCTGATTACAACCATTTAAGTCATTAAAGTTCAGTAGAATTTGGTATTAGTCAAACTTAGTAGAGAATCAAAAAGTCAATAGTTCTTTCAAATCTCTTAATCTGCCATCTGTTAGGAAATTACTAGGCCATAGTTTAATCATAGGTGCATAATAGGATAAGTTAGCTTAAAATAAATTTTCATTTGTTTAATATATCAGTATAAGTTCAGTAGGATTGATCAAATTTTGGATAAGTCAACTTAAACTTGAAATCCAAAAGTCAATTTTCTTCAAGAATACTAAGTTGGGCAGATTTTCATTAGCCTCTCTAGGGTTCAATATTGGGTGCAATCAAGTTTGGCTTGTGGATTTGTGTTGTTTAGTGGATAGTTCATCTTATTCAGAAAAGTGATTTCAAATTGAAGCTCATTTAAGTACTTAATCTTAAGCCTCAATCTGCTAGTTTGCTCAAGACCTCCCCGGATTCACAAGGATTTATCTAGCTATCTAGTTAAGCTCTTGGTGAGATTTTTGGGGCAAAACATAGCCAACCTAGCTGTTTATAGGAATCTGCCTTTGATTTCCCATTTAGAGCTTATTCTGAGTTCTTAATTGTGCCCTTTAATCTGTCCCATTTCTGTTTCAGTTGAGTGCTATTTCAGTGCTTAACTGCTTATTTGAGCTTCACTGTGAGCATAGCTTATTGATTTGAGTTGAATTACGCTTGTTTAAGTGTGCTTGAGCTATTTTCCTTAGTCTTGAGCTTTTTGGTTCCCATTTGTGCTTAATTGTTGCATATAAGTGCTTATTTGACCCAATTTTGGCCTCTATTGCATGAATCTGAGTTTCTTTTGCTTAAACTTGATTGTTGTTTAGCTTATTTTAGTCCTGAGAACATTTTGGGAAAGTTTCAAAAGTTTTTGTCAAAGTGCTTATTAATAAGCACTTAATCTAAACTGCTTTTTGCTCCAATAAGCACTTTTCTGCTTATTTTTCTAAACTTTTTGTTTCCAGTAGCTTTAGAATATAATTTTAGATTTTCCATAAAAATTTCAGAATTATTTGAGTAGTTTTACTATTTCTTTTTCATTTTCCTTTATTTTTAAATCATTTTTAATTCTTAAATAAAAATAAAAAGACAAAAATAATTTTCATTTTTATTTTTAAAATTAGTTTTCAGTTTAGTAAGATTTTTCAAAATTAAATTTGTAGATTAAATCTTTTATTTTATAATTAGTTTAAATTTCTTTTATTAAACAAAAATACAAAAATAGTTTTTAATTCTTAAATAAAAATAAAAAGACAAAAATAATAATTTTCTTTTTCTAAAAATTTTCTTTTATCATTTTTAGTTTTTAAAAATTTAAATTGCACCCCTAGAATTAGATTTGCATTAGTTTTACGTTTTTAGTTGTTACGTTACGTTTATTTCACGTTTATTAATTCGTATTTACGATTTTAGCTTACGTGTGCTTTGATTACGTGATTTACTTTTCTAATTGCTTGATTGTGTTTTATTTGTTTATCATTAGTGTAATTCTCTTCGTTATCACTTTTACCATTTTCACTACACGTTTTACGATCCGGAAATCGAGATTCCATTTAACCTTCACACGGACACGACTCGGGTAATTTCTTATTCATTGAGAAATTGCTTGGAATTTTACTATACTAAAACGATAACATCAGTACATCACTTTCAGACATGGTAGGATCTTGATTTTAAAAACTTTTGAGCATTCTGTTGTTTTGAAAGTTTTATAAACCAGAGGCTCTGATACCACTTGTTGGTCCCGTTTACACGGTTAAACTAACTACAAAGTTAGTCTAAACATGCACCATGCTTAAGTTATGTATTGAAATACTTTGAAAGATATTTGAACAAAACGTAAAGTAAATAGACAAGATTTTTCAATGTTTAATTCTTATTAGAAATCAATCAAAGAATTATACCTAAGTGTTTGCAGAACAACACTTGGGATTGAAATGACAAGTATGGTATGACTCCTCTCTAAACTCAAGCTAAGCTAGAGTGACAACTAAAGGTCCTACTGAGCTATCTCAGGGACTTGGTTGTTCTTTGGAGGAGTAAAAGTTGTTTGTGAATGTCTAAGCATTAATTGCACAAACTTGTCAACTTTTACTCCTCTCTTATGTTTCCTATTTATACACAAGTGTTTTACAACCGTTATGATAAAGACAAATGATGACCTAAGCTAGTGGAGACAAAATACTTACGTATTTTGTCTCTGTTACATTGGGCTATTTTGGGCATAAGACAATTCTCCTTTCTGAGTAGCAGTGATGACACTGTCCCTGACATTTTGCTTTTCAGGGAAAGTTTGACTTCAGGTGATAAGGACAACATCTTATCTCTTCAAAACTTTCCCGCTCTATCCCGCCTAATCTTCAGTCCTTAGGCCTTCAGTCTTCAGTCTTTAAGTCATACTTCTTTAGTTGTTGAGGAGTCTTGGGGTTCAGTGAGTTATTGTCATCACTCACTGAACCCATCACCTTCTTCTTTGGCTAAGGTGCCACTCACTGAGAACCGCCTCACTGAGTGGAGAGGCTTTCTTCTTAGACTCGTCCTTGGCATACTGAAGGTGACTCACTGAGCAACTGTTTACTCAGTGACTTGAAGTCGTTTAAGGTTTTCTAAACACTTGGCTTAATTTGTGTTCAAATCTTTGTTTAATGAGACTTGGGTACTGAAGTAACCCAACAAAATCCCCAAAGGGATTTTATCCCTTTCGTCGACCTTAAGTCGACCACAAAATCAAGTTAGGGTTTAAACCCTAAGTCGATTGACTTTGGTTGGTGACTTGCGATCACTTGGAGTGAACAAGGTACAACTATCTAGCGGTTTCCAAACGTGACGAGTACCGGTGGATACATGCGGCTTCCTTGTGCAAGATTTCACGAGTTCAAACTGAGCAAATCAAAGGTATACACGTCCTAGCTATCCTTGTATTCAAAATTAAGACTTTAACATAGATATGGATATGTAGCTAGGATTTAATTTGTAGTTAAACTGTTTCTGCATATTAAATTGTAAATATTATTTATTTACATGTAACTTGAGTGGCATGTTTAGCACACGAGATTGTTGAGAGATTATGTTTATTTATTTTATTTTATTTTTCTAAAATAAGCTACTTAAAATATAATCTTTGTTTGATAAACATAACTTCTAAAAGATTATAAAAAAATTATATTTTATAATCTCTTAAAATCATATGTTATGTAAATTTAAAATAATCTATTTTTATAATCTCCCTCTTCATCTCTATCTCTCCAATTCCAACAACATTATTTTGTCAAACATACCATCCACTTATATATTTAACGATGGATGAGTACTCCACCAGGCATTTTAAATAACACATGATAAACATATGTTGAATTTAAAACTCAGGTAGTATTTAAAAATCTTCTTATAGATAATGAATCTGATATTTTATTAAAATAATTATTGAGACGACAAAAAGTATACAAATTCATATAATTAGGGAAAGATATGTCCAAATTAGACGATACGAATCCCTCGATTACTATGCTAGAACATGCAGGTCGAATATATTTGGTGAGTAAGGTTAATATGTTGTTGAGATGTAGGCCATGTTTAGTATACTAGTTATAATACCCGTGCACGCACGGGGATTTGACATAAAAATTTTATCATGTATTTAATACCGAATATATTGTCTTAAAATGTTTGGAACTTTGCATCTATTAATTTAGTATAAGTCAAATTTATTTTGCAATAACAAAGCCTATTAAAAACAGTCGCAACATCCATGTATTCGGCTATTATTAAAGTTCCAAACACCCCTAAAATTAGCAATTGAAATAGTCTCAAACACCCTTGAATTCAGCTATCAAGGCAGTTTCATGCACCCATCAATTCAGCTATTAAAAACAGTCCCAAACACCTTGAATTCTGCAATTAAAACAGTCATAAAAACCCTTTAATAACTATTAAGACAGCCATTAAAACAATCCTAATCACCACGAATCTAACTATTAAGACGGTCCCAAAACCCTTTAAAAACTTACTATAATTAGTAGAAAATAACAGTCCCAAACTCCAATAACTTAAGCAAGTCCTACTTTAGTAAACCGGCTCATTTTTTTCGCAGCAGATTTTCAAGTGAATGAGACATATTAGTTACATCTCTTTCTAGATCATCATTATTCTATATTACAACAAATTCAAAAGCAATTAACTCATCAAATACTTGTGACATTTGTTTTTTTGTTGCAACTTTGGAATAAGGTTAATGCAACACATATCAGTGCCTGAGACAAAGGCATTTATATAACGTTAACTTGGGATTATGTGAGTTAGCCGTTTAAGTATATGAAAATTCAAGAGACAACTTGATTTTAAAATTCAATAAACACATATACCATATAAGCAAATTATTATATCAAATATATGTTCTAAGTAACCTTCAAAGTAAATCCGTAGTTGATGCATCAGGTGTAGTTTCGGGGGTTTTTATGGTTCCTACTTTAGCATACTTGGTGATGAACTTGTATTCTCAGTCTCTTAATGTGTCAAGTTCGAATAAACAACGCATAAGGACCAACTGGTATATAAAACATCCTGAAAGAAATATCAATCAGCTAATACTCAAACTATTGGCACAAAACGTACACTTCTGTTTCTTCATTTTTTTCGGACTTAACAACGCACACAATACACTTTCTACTAAAGTAATAAAAAATAGAAGGTGAAGCCTAATAGAGCATATCACTTATCAAAATCAGTAAATTAGCTTTGTATAACGTTTTTAACTGACTGACATGTTGAGGTTGATGTTGATGTTATTGTTTAAGTTTAACTATTGATATCATGTCGTACAAAATGTGCGAGTTTAGTAGCACATAATGAGCGTTAACGAAATTAAAATATGCTCCGTAAAGTTTTTAAATTTTTTTTATGGATATTCATATGTAAATTTTAAATAACAATTTCATGAGTCGTTGTTATAAGTAGAATCGCGTATATTTATTTTCATATCACAGTAACTCGTGCTTACCATTAGGTATTTATATTCCCGTTACTTATAATTTAGCCGTATTTAATATTCAAACCCGTGTATGCATAAATTAAACTTTTAAGTAGAATAACACGAGTCCTTATTTAAAAAAATATTCTAATGGATGAAAGTCTAAAACTAACAATATTAAAACTAATTCACATATTTACCAAATTTTGTAATTTTAATGGATGAAAGTTTAAAAACTAATACTAATACTCATGTAATTTTAAACAAAGTTAATATTATAAGGGGTTTAAAGTGTAAGGGGTTATTTGTGTTTTTTCTAAAGTTATTAAAAAACATGGAAACTTATAATTTTACACTTAGTTCTATATAATTTTTTTTAAATTCAACCACTAAAGTTTTATTAATTACTTCCTCTTTTTTTAAGTTTTTGCTTTCATAAATTTGACACCTATATTTTTACGCATTTTTTTTTCTTAACCAAATTTCTCCACCAAATTTATTAAGTTTGACCAAAATCAATTTAATTTTGACTTTTTATTGACCAATCATATTGCTCGATTTCGCCTACGTGGCAAAATCGAGCTCTCCTATTGGTCTAATTTTTTTTTTTAATGAGAAAGGTTTTGCAAAAACACTTCGAAATGATGTAATTCTTTTATTATATAAAAGATTTAATAACATAGTGGTCAAGAACAAAGAGGCACAAACTACTACAATATAACTAAACATTACATCCTTCTTTTTTTTCGGAGCTTTACATAATATCTTTCCCTGTTGCCTTCTACTCACCTGTAGCATCGATTACACAAGATGAAGAAAAAGCACGAAAAGCAAAAATGGCAATCATCATTGAGCGATACAATGAAAAAGTTTTGGCTCTTCCCAGAAACGAAATCGATACAAACCTTTATTTATGCAAATACCAAAATTTTTGGTATCACCATGGCTTTTGGTTACACTCAAATGCTAACTTTTCTGTTGAAGCAATTATGGCATCGCAAGACGAATTTCAAGCTCTACCTACCGATGTTTTTTTGGCAAGTCAGGTAAAATCTGGCACAACATGGCTTAAGTCCCTTGGCTTCGCCATTTTAAACCGAGCCAAGTTCAAAATTGATAAAGATTCTTGTGCAATCCACCCATTGATCACTACTAGCCCTCACGATTGTGTCCCGTTTCTTGAGTCTGAGTCTTTCTTGAACAACCCTTCTTACGCCAATGGCCTCATGGCAACCCATATTCCATACACTTCATTACCACAATCCATTATTAGTTCTGATTGTCGGATTGTTTACATACACAGGAACCCTAAAGATGTGCTAATTTCTTTTTGGCATTTCATGAACACGTTAAGAGAGGACGGTTCTAGTCCAACAAAAATTGATGACACATTTGAGCTTTTTCGCAAAGGTTTAAACCATATGGGCCCTTTTGGGATCACGCGATAGGGTACTATAAGGCAAGTCTAGAACGACCAAATAATATATTGTTTTTAACATATGAAAAACTCAAGGAAGATACGTATAATGAGGTTAAGAGATTGGCGAATTTCATAGGTTCTTCTTTAACAAAAGAGGAGGAAGATGATGGATCGGTGCAAGAGATAATAGAACTATGTAGCTTTAAGAAATTAAGTGAGGCACATAAGGGAAATAAGGATGGAAGCCAATCCTCCAACGGTATCTACTTTCGAAAAGGCATAGTTGGTGATTCAGTTAATTATCTTACAACTGAAATGATAAAAACTCTTGATGTGATCACAAAAGAGAAGTTTGATGGTTTAAATATCTCATTTTAAGTATGATGACGTATAGTCTACACCGGGTCATGAACCCGTTCGGTAAACAATACCGGTGCGATAGCCCACAATGCGTGGGCCATAAGGCGCGTAAATACGTAGCTCCGGCCCACGAGGCCCAAAAGCCCAATACGTATTTATGGAACGGATAAAGGATATACTCCCCAAGGTTTGAACCTGGACCTCCAGGGACTTTAACCACTTAGGAGACCAAATCCACTGGGTCACCCCATGTGGTTTACTGAGAAGGTTGTTTGTTTGTTTGTTTGTTTTAGTGATTTTCTTAATTTCTTTACTACAGTATTTAATTCCTGTTTGGCTTGGGGCATTAACGTTGTTTGGCAACAAACGTTAAGGTAGCGTTTAGTTAAATTTTCTTGTTTTTCCATTTCTAGATTCCTTGAGAAGGGAATGTTTTTTCTTCTCTAGCAAAGTTTTTCTGATTACTCCTAAAATAACGATTTTGGAAGTTGTTATGTTGCTTGTTTGAATGTACTTATAGCCAGACTCTTCATATCTAGCCTTTTGGGTGAAAATTACAGCTGTTGTTACTTGGTTTTAAGAGAAAATACCAGGAATATACTCTTGATGCATTTTACTTTAGAAAAGAACATACTCACTTTAGTGAAAAGTAATACTTGCTCTGGTGGCTTGTACGATGATTGATACTTTATTGGATATTAAAAGAAATGATTTTGACTAGCTGTTTATATCTGATGGAGGAAACATCAGATGTATGTCTCGAAATATTAATTATGTGTCGGTTAAATAAAGTAAAGCACAGCTCAGCTTTTACAAATCATAATGTATGAGTGAATACAGCCGTTGGTTTCTGATCACTTTATAGAAATCACCCAGTTAGAGTTGCACTTTGCAGCAAGTTTAAGTAGACCTCTGTTTTGAACAATATTTATCATGTCCATTCATCTTTACAAAGAGGCTTACTCAGCATCTAGTTAACAAAAATAACTGAGAGATGATTCTTGTGTACGATTGGCTCCAAGTGCTTTGCCAAGTAGAATGATATACCCATGTTAATCAAGTTTTGGAACTGCTTATGATGATAAGTAATTTAAACAAAATGTAATCTGGCCTTATGATTTATTGGGTCATTGCATAATCTGGTATCCAACGTTCCAGTCACCTAGTCTCTTCAGCTTACATGCTAATGTTAATGTTGTTGTAACTTGTTTAGCAAAGGGTAGGCGCTGATACTGATTGGACACATTTGTATGATTTGGGAGAGCTGCGGTCAAGAGAAGCTAGCCCCTCAAGATCGGCTGTGAATATCCCAGAGAGAGATGTTGGTGATCAGGGGGTTAAAGCTGATGGAAAACATTCTTTTGACAAGCGAGATGGACCAATGCTTCTTCCATTTGAGTTCGTTGCACTTGAGGCATGCTTGGAAGCAGCTTGCAGTTCTCTGGATAATGAGGTGAGGTTTTATGGCTATCTAGTACATGTTTCCTGTGAATCATTTTTGTATATTTAACTAACAAAAATTCTTGTCACTTCACTTAAACTAGGCAAGGACATTGGAGCAAGAAGCACATCCAGCACTAGATAAGTTGACCTCAAAAATTAGTACTTTGAATCTGGAACGTGTCCGCCAAATTAAGAGTCGCTTGGTTGCCATTACAGGACGGGTTCAAAAGGTTTGTGAGTTCAAACTCATTATTCAAACCAAAATGGTGTTATTGGGATGTTTAGCTTGATAAGCATGTTAAATTCCTAATTGATTTAGGTCAGGGATGAATTAGAGCAACTGCTAGATGATGATGAAGATATGGCCGAAATGTATTTGACTGACAAGCTGGAGCAACAACTTGAAAAGTCTTCCACCTCTTCTTTTGTCAATGAAGAAGATGCAATGGACGAAGAGATTCTTCAAACAGAAGCTGATGGCAGGTTAGGTTGTGAATTACCATTTACTTGTGACTTGTGATGCTACTATAATTCATTATGAGAAATTTAATGTATTTATGATATTAGAATTCTTGCTGGGGGTATAACGGATGGGACTGGAAATGGAAAAGGGAATCGGAATATACATGAACTTGGTATTCAACAAATGGATAATCAGCCTGAACATCTTTTTCGAGCTAATACGTTTGGGAGAGACAGCCATATGACTCGAACTAGTACGACAGTAAGTAATAGTACCAAGCGCCTTGATATTGAGGAACTTGAAATGCTCTTGGAAGCCTACTTTGTTCAGATTGATGGTACTCTGAATAAACTATCCACGGTATGCCAGTTGTTTCCTTCTTGTTATCTGGTATTCACTCATATCTAAAATAATTGTTATATGAATGTGATAAACCCCTATGTAATATTTTTTGGTTAGGTATTAGTAATTTACTAATAGGTATTAATTTTTGGATAAATATGAGGATTAATCGTTTTAATGGAATAGTGATTCTGGTCATGAAAATCTATCAATGGACTTTAGAATTGATATACTGTTCTGCTTAATTTAAGAGAATATATAGAGTAATAAGTTGAGCGTCATTGGGTGAATTAGGTTTGCCACTGGTAGTAATAAATTGACCTGATTGTAGGTCGTTTGCATAGTCGTCAGTGTCGTTTGTTTAGTATTGTGTTAAATTTCTGCATAATGTATGTCATATAGTTCGCCGACATATGCAATAACTGAGTTAGCCTACGTATTTCTAATGTTACTGAATTCCATTACGATTATAAGGGTGTTTGGCCGAGTATTTTGTAAGTGATACGGAAAAATCTGAGAGAATCAGCAATAACAAGATGTACTGCAGGAGATAGTTTTTATTTGCTTATGTTAATTGTGAAAATCAAATGATCACTTATTTGATCGTTTGACAAATTCTGCTTGTTTAGGATGTAGAAGGAATAAATCAGATTCACTGCAGCCACTCTAGTCTTGATACTTTGAACTGATTATGCAAACCTAATTAGTTGGTCTCGAAATTATCAGATATGTAGTCATATTCAGTCTCACTATGTCCAAACACTTGAAACTGATTATCTGAAACTTGAAAACACGATAATCAGATAATCAATTTTAGAACGCAATGCCAAACACCTCCAATGATTAAATCAGCTGATGTTGTCGAGTATCTCTGTTTGTTTGCAGTTGAGGGAGTATGTAGATGACACAGAAGACTACATCAACATAATGCTGGATGACAAGCAGAACCATCTTCTGCAAATGGGTGTTATGCTGACCACTGCAACTCTGGTGGTGAGTGCGTTTGTGGTTGTTGCTGGAGTGTTTGGAATGAATATTACTATTGACCTGTTTGACAAAGAAACTGAAGAACAGAGGGAAGTTGGTATGCGTAAATTTCTATGGACTATTGGTGGTGGTACCACAGGTAGCATCTTCTTATATGTTGTCGCCATGGTCTGGTGCAAGAGCAAACGGCTTCTAGAGTAGTAAGTATCTCCAAAGCCCAAATACTTGATGCATATGTTTACGTGTATAGTCAGTCACACAGAAGAGTTTGTGAGATTGTTTTGTTTTCTTTAGTCTTCATTGAAGGTTCTAGCCATGAAAACCTCGTAGCTATTCTTTTGCTTCTTTTGGCACATGTACTAAAGCTCTATGATGTTTTCATTCTAGTAACGCCTAAATACGAAGTTTTTGCATTGCAGAAAATTGCCCCGTTATTTTTTCCAGTTATGGTTTCAACTTCGTTCATATATACACGGATGCACACCTGCTTTATATTTCCAGCATGTTTTCGAAATTTGCAAAACATCCGTAGACCAATTAGATGTCTTATATTTGGGACCAAGACCCTAATCATGTATAGTTTATAATATGTTAGGCTAGCGGGCTTGTTTGGCTTTGATAAGCTTTCGAACTATATGAGAAATGTTCCAATAGTAAAACCATCTACTATTTGTACAGATTGTAAAATGATCNTTGGTCCATTTTGAAAGTTTGAGCGCAACCAAGAAACAAGAGGATTGGGAATTTCGCAATTCAAAGACTTTGAAGTGCCGTTTTGAACTTTTGATCCACAACCACGCTCGCT
This sequence comes from Artemisia annua, assembly GCA_014162995.1. Classification (NCBI taxonomy): domain Eukaryota; kingdom Viridiplantae; phylum Streptophyta; class Magnoliopsida; order Asterales; family Asteraceae; genus Artemisia; species Artemisia annua. The sequence continues at coordinate 128,712 of LBNU01011905.1, read as the reverse complement.
CATTACACAATATTTTAGCTGAGAATTAATCTTACAACCACTTTGGTTGCTAAGGCTCATATGACACAGTTTGGATAAAGTTATAGCGAAAGCGTTTGTATATCTGGTACCTGTTACGAGATATCAACTTCTGTCGATTATTTGTGGAAATACTGAATATGTTGTGCTTGTAAATACACGAGGTACTACATTGCTACTTAGTTGATGTGTTTCATAGTTGTGGTTTCAATTGACTCACAGTGTTCATTGCAACGCTCAAGTTCACAGTCGTACTTACACTCATCCAACAATAAAGCTAATTAGCTAAACCCCTAGCCCCCTTTTCAAAGATAAGCATAACTCACATTGATATAGACCAGAAAAAAATTGATGCAAATCATCTTCCATAACTTGTTAAACAAAATGCATAAAGATTAAAAAAATTCTACTGCAATAACTTAAAACATAGTTTCATATCCCTACTGTAGTTGGCTACAAAAAACTTTATAAAAAGATCACTTATGCCTAACCGTAATACCCAACTCACCAGCAACAATCAAAGTAGTCGCCATATCAATAAACATCCCATGTTCCACAACGCCAGCAAACCTCAACATAGCATCACCAGCCGCTTTCAAATCACCAATATCTTTCTTAAAATACAAATCAATTATATAATTACCATTATCCGTCACATAAGGATGGTCCACACTTCCCGATATGACCCTAAGCTTAGCAACACAGCCGGCATCCTTAAACAATGTTTGCAGCTTACTTGCAGTAAATTTCCAACAAAACGGAACAACCTCAACTGGCAAAGCCAAGCCACTAGCTCCAACATAATCCACCAGTTTTGACTCATCAACAATAACAACAAACTTTTTACAACACCCTTCAATCATTTTCTCACGGAGCAATGACCCTCCACGACCCTTAACCAAATTCATATTTGGGTCAACTTCATCTGCACCATCAATAGCTAAATCAAGAACCGGGTGGGTATCAAGATCCGACAAAGGTATGTTTAAAGACAAAGCTTGTTCATGGGTTATTGTTGACGTTGGTATTCCTATAATGTTTGATAGTTTTCCTTGTCGAAGAAGTTCACCGATGCGGTCAATTGCGTGTTTTGCAGTTGACCCGGTTCCTAGTCCGAGGATCATGTTTGATTCGACATATTCAACAGCTTTGTAAGCGGCGATTTTTTTTAGTTCGTCTTGGGTTAAGATGAGTTCTGGTGGTGATGACATTGCAGCTGTGGTGTTTGGTTTTTTTGATCCTAGGTAGGCTAGAGCCATTTGGTGATGTATAGGAATAGGAATAGGATACTTGCGATATTAAGAGCACCACCTCAAACTTGACACAAGGGCTATGAATTAATAAGTTGATTCAGCATAAGCGCTAACACAACCAGCAAGCACCTGTAAAACAAAGTTAAGAAGTTCAAGATTTTATCGATGGTAGTAAAATGAATTTGCTAAGAGATCACATACTTTGTCGCAGATAAGGAAGCAACTTACTGCATGTTTGATTGCCATTTAACATATTGGCAATGGTGATAAAAACTAATGACCTGATCTACTAGGCATACATCTTAAGAGTGGAAATCGAAGTTATCTTCATTTTAAAACACAAAGGGGTACCAATTTCTATTAGAATCACATATTCCTATTAGACATAATCATGAAACAAAAATTAAGAAGATTCTAAGATAAAGGGTGTGTTTGGCGACGAGCTTCTTGGAGCGTTTAGAATATAATGCTTGGCAACGAGAATTTAAGATATTTTAGACTTTATAATTAGAACTAAAGCTATGTTACCAAATGCTTTTACGTTGACAAATGTTTTTATAAAACAAACAACTACTGCTAAATGTTACTCTTAGAGCTAATACTAGTTTTGGCAACACAGCCAAAGACGGGAAAATGTCCTAGCGAAGCATACAAACATATGGTATGCATCCCAAAATGCCCATTAAATATCAGGTTTAAGCCATAAAATAGCCATGTACTTAAGTTAATGATGCACCCGGGTACAATTACCTGAACTTATGTGTTCATTTTTTTCGTTACAAACTTTCAAACATGTCCACTACTTTCTAAACAATGTCTTGTAAACAAGTGATGATAGTAAAACAGTAAATTAGAATTTTATTCCGGGTAAAAAAAATTTGTAAGTACATATGAGAACAGAACTTGAAAGTTCTTAGCAAGAAATGAGAAACTTATTAGTTCACGTAGTTAGGCGGGACATAAACACGTAACTACATGGCTATTTTACGGCTTAAACCTTTAAGAACCGATAGATGAACACAAAAAGAATAAAAACAGGTAGGAAAGCGATTTGCATGCCTAATAAACATGCCTAAAAATATGCCTAATGGTAAGATTGTTACACTTGACAAGATTAATGGTGAAGATAATGAGAGAAAAAATGGATACGACATGTGTCAAATTATTAATTGATTAGGCATGTCTTTAGTCATATGTTTTAGACTTTTAGTCATGAATATCACTACTCAAACAGGTATATGGTTACATTGTTACTGAAGTTTAAGATTATGGCTAAATATACAGTTCCAAAAACAATGCCATTACAATTAAGGGGAACAGACAAATATAAGAAGACATCTTAAAAACATGTAAAATACAAAATAATCTAACATCCCACAAAATGCACTTAAAATCAACATAAATAAGGAAGAAGAAAATAACGAACCTTGTGATTAGGGTATTGACCGGCGGCGACAGTGGAGCAGATGTATGGAGCGGCGCCTGTAAAATAGAGATGTTGCCACGTTTTTTTTTTATTCTTCCTGGATAAAAGTCATCAAGTCGTATAATAGCGAGAGGGGATTTACGCTCATTTTACGCCACCTCAGCATTCTATCTTCGACGACTTACGAGCGATTTTTTTCACAGTAATGACGACATTCATATTTTTTTATTATTTTATTAACATTTTTAACAACAAATTTAAATTTCATTCATAATTAAAACATTACATAATAATTCAAATAAAATTAAAACATTCAAATAAAATTCAAATAATATTAAAACAAGTTGGTCCCTTTTACCCAGTTAAGTTAACTATGAAGTTAATTTAACCGTGCATTATGGCATAATGATGTAGTGAGGTTCTTTGATAAAACAAGATATAAGAATAAAACGTAAATCAAAACACAAGGTAATTTTCAACGTTTAATTCTTATTAGAAATGAATCAAAGAATTATACCTAAGTGTTTTGCAGAATAAACACTTGGGATTGAAATGACAAGTATAGTGTGTTTCTCCTCACTAAACTTAAGCTAAGCTTAAGTGACAACTAAGGTACAATCGAGCTATCTCGAGTACAAGTATGTTCTTTGGAGGAGAAAAGGGTTTGTGAATGTCTAAGCATTTATTGCACAAACTTAACCTTTTCTCCTCTTTATGATCCTATTTATACACAAGTATAATACATACTATTGTCCAATGGATTAAAGACTTCTAAAGATAAATCTTTAGAAGATCTTGTTCACTGTTGAAGGCAACCCATATTGGGTTAGAAAACAGATAAACCTTTTTAGGATTAGGTTGGATTGTAGCCAAATAAGGAAAGTTTGACTTATAAAGCGATAAAGCACTTTATTGGGACAGTTCAAACTTTCCCTCCCAATTCCGCCTATTCTTCAGTCTTCAGGTAGCTTTCTTCAGTCTTCATAGTTGGTGAGGAGACTTGGGGATTCAGTGAGCTATTGTCATCACTCACTGAATCCATCATCTTCTTCTTTGGCTTAGATGCCATTCACTGAGAGTCCACCTCACTGAATGAAAAACCTTTCTTCGTTAGGCTTGTTCTAAACATCCTGAAGATGACTCACTGAATGACTGTTCACTCAGTGACTTGATTATGTTTAAGGGAATCCAACACTTAGGTGATTTTATGTTCAAATCCTAGTTAAGGAAAGCTTGGGTACTTTCAGTGACCCAACAGTCTCCCCCTATTTGGATATACAAATAGCCTAAGTGTTCTATGGATCAGTGTGAGTGAGCAAAGTGTCTTCTTCTCACACTGAACGTATCTAAGTAATATTAGGACACTGATTAAACAAAATCATTACTTCATTAATCATTATTACATTCCTAAAATTGACAAAAGATACAAAAGATAGGTGTTGTTGCAGATTTAGATAAAGCGATAAAGCACTTTATTGGGACAGTTCAAACTTTCCCTCTCAATCCGGCCTATTCTTCAGTCTTCAGGTAGCTTTCTTCAGTCTTCATAGTTGGTGAGGAGACTTGGGGATTCAGTGAGCTATTGTCATCACTCACTGAATCCATCATCTTCTTCTTTGGCTTAGATGTCATTCACTGAGAGTCCGCCTCACTGAATGGAAAACCTTTCTTCGTTAGGCTTGTTCTAAACATCCTGAAGATGACTCACTGAATGACTGTTCACTCAGTGACTTGATTATGTTTAAGGGAATTCAACACTTAGGTGATTTTATGTTCAAATCCTAGTTAAGGAAAGCTTGGGTACTTTCAGTGACCCAACACATATTTTGTTCTCTTCTATTCTAAAAAACTCAAGAACACGAATTTATTCTATTTTCTTCCCACTTCTTTTATTTTTCTTTCAAAATAAAATTTGTGAACACAATGTAAAGAAGACTCCTTGCTTTGAGGACTTGCACCGGTGAAATACAACTAAAATTTATTTAGTAGCTAATTTTTTGATGTTGTTACACGAAAATTTCCACTGTTTTTATCATATAAAAAAATAAGGCCACTATATCTTTAATATTGGTCCAGTAATATCACTGAACAATTTCTTTGCTATTGGTCTATAATTGATGGACATTGCTCTCTTTGTGCATTTCAGTTCCATACAGAGAAAAGATTACTCATGTTGATGTCCAAATTCATAAGCAAACCAAGGTTTGTTTGTCAACTTTCATCTTTTACTTTGACTTTCAAAGGGTCAAAACATTTTGAATTTGACCATGAAATATGTATATGGCATATAATAACCAACAAACAATTCATTATAATACTAAAACTTACAGTAAGAAGAAAATATTCTTACATTTTACATAATAGAAATTTTACAACCTCTATCGCTACGTTTTGGTTGTGATGCAAAAGTACAGGAGGGAAAGAACGCAAAACTATTTTGGACAGGATCAAGCATACCGGACTGCTCACACGCTTGTGGATCCTTGTCGAAGGGTTACGATAAGTAATAAGTGTCTAAGGATGACCAAGTCTTGTCCGGTTATTTATAAATGTTTTTGTAGAGGCAAATACTATTATGTTCCATCAAACTAGCATCCGAGCTTGCTATTTATATTATATTTAACTTGTGACATTCATTGTATCAATCAAAATATATTGGAGATCTATAATATACAATTGATTGAGGTGTGTGGTTATTTCACTTTTCTTAAACGTTGTGTTGTGTTTTTGTGAGTGATAAATACATTTACCAATATTAGATGTTCAAATTTGATCAATATAAACAGGAAACTTTAGGCACATACCCTTTAACCTGGAAAAAATAAGACTAACTCGACCATATCTGAACCCCGAATAAGGCTTATTTGTGTGAGGTTTATCCGAATAACAAACATGTACTAAAAGAATTACTCTCTCCGTCAAGTGTTCACATTTATATTTTGCGTTGTTCAAAAATACATGTTCATTTTATATAATTTCAACCAATCAAAAGTGGAATTGTTACACTTTGCAATAATAAAATGACACGCTTACCTTTTAAAAACATTTTTGAGTGGTTAAATATTGAAAAGGAACACTTCTCCAAAATGTTCAAATTGGTGGAGAAACCTAACCCGTGCTGCCGTGCACCCATTTTAAATGTCAATTGACCCTTCTCAGACCATTTATGAGAACCTAAAATGGGAGGGTAAACATGCACTGAACTAGGGTTAGATGGAGTAGTAAAATTTGAGACTATCATTTTACTAATGTGTGATCGGGTATCTACGCCGAACAATATTCACCATTAAAGATTGCTATGACCTAAAATCTCGAATACGTCAAAGTGGTGTTCCATTTTAGAACAATTGATAATAGAAGATGTAGTTAACCAAACTTATATATTAATTTTCTATGTTATTTTTACTAAAGTAAATGAGTTGTACACTTTACAACTTTCATTAGGGACGAGCAAAGGTAGATCGACCTCAGCTAGACCGAACCCCCGACTATACTTAACTCGATACCTAGCATCTAGATCGTATAATTATTGCAGAACTCTTTTGTTAATGTACGTAAACGAAAACACTAATGAAATAACTTTTTAAATAATCAGAAATGTTAATGTGTATAAAAGATACAGTAAGATGGGATATTTAGTTTATCTTTTTGAACTATTTAATAGTTGGTAAATATATAGGAAATTGTCTTTTGTTGGGATTGTTGTAATCTTTACCAAATATAGACATTTCTTTTTTGTTAAAATTGATGCCTTTGTCCTAAACCTAAAACAAACGGATGCCACATTTCCCTTGCTTTCTGCTTCATCATTCACCAACACAAACGAAACCCAATTAAGGTAAGGTTCTTTTTTTTTTTTTTTTTTTTTTTTTTTTTTTTTTTTTGTTTTTTTAATATTATTACCTGTTCATGCATTGCATTGTATGTACTGTTGTTATCAAATATGTTATATTTGGTTTTAGGGGGGGCTTTTTGCTTAAAAATAAGCTCATATCAATCGTTTGGTTAAGCTTATCTCGTTGGACTCTATGAGCTTATTCATTTATAGCCCATAAGGGGCTTATACAAACAACTCCCTTAGGCTATATGTTGTAGGTAACAATAAGTACGTTTCCGTCTTTTGACCTCAAAAAAACGGGTTTGAACCTACCCCGCCAATATCAAATCAAACTGGGTAAAGAAACNAAACTTACAGCAAGAAGAAAATATTCTTACATTTTACATAATAGAAATTTTACAACTTTTATCGCTACGTTTTGGTTGTGATGCAAAAGTACAGGAGGGAAAGAACGCAAAACTATTTTGGACAGGATCAAGCATACCGGACTGCTCACACGCTTGTGGATCCTTGTCGAAGGGTTACGATAAGTAATAAGTGTCTAAGGATGACCAAGTCTTGTCCGGTTATTTATAAATGTTTTTGTAGAGGCAAATACTATTATGTTCCATCAAACTAGCATCCGAGCTTGCTATTTATATTATATTTAACTTGTGACATTCATTGTATCAATCAAAATATATTGGAGATCTATAATATACAATTGATTGAGGTGTGTGGTTATTTCACTTTTCTTAAACGTTGTGTTGTGTTTTTGTGAGTGATAAATACATTTACCAATATTAGATGTTCAAATTTGATCAATATAAACAGGAAACTTTAGGCACATACCCTTTAACCTGGAAAAAATAAGACTAACTCGACCATATCTGAACCCCGAATAAGGCTTATTTGTGTGAGGTTTATCCGAATAACAAACATGTACTAAAAGAATTACTCTCTCCGTCAAGTGTTCACATTTATATTTTGCGTTGTTCAAAAATACATGTTCATTTTATATAATTTCAACCAATCAAAAGTGGAATTGTTACACTTTGCAATAATAAAATGACACGCTTACCTTTTAAAAACATTTTTGAGTGGTTAAATATTGAAAAGGAACACTTCTCCAAAATGTTCAAATTGGTGGAGAAACCTAACCCGTGCTGCCGTGCACCCATTTTAAATGTCAATTGACCCTTCTCAGACCATTTATGAGAACCTAAAATGGGAGGGTAAACATGCACTGAACTAGGGTTAGATGGAGTAGTAAAATTTGAGACTATCATTTTACTAATGTGTGATCGGGTATCTACGCCGAACAATATTCACCATTAAAGATTGCTATGACCTAAAATCTCGAATACGTCAAAGTGGTGTTCCATTTTAGAACAATTGATAATAGAAGATGTAGTTAACCAAACTTATATATTAATTTTCTATGTTATTTTTACTAAAGTAGAAGTGAGTTTGTACACTTAACAACTTTCATTAGGGACGAGCAAAGGTAGATCGAACCCAACTAGACCGGAACCCCGACTATACTTAACTCGATACTGCATCTAGATCGGTATAATTATTGCAGAACTTTTTGTTAAATGTACGTCAAAACGAAAACATAATGAAAATAACTTTTAAATAATCAGAAAATGTTAATTGTGTATAAAAGATACAGTAAGATGGGTAATTTAGTTTATCTTTTGAACTATTTATAGTTGGTAAATATATAGGAAATTTTTCTTTTGTTGGGATTTTGTAATCTTTACCAAATATTAGACATTTCTTTTTGTTAAAATTGTGCCTTTGATCCTAAACCCTAAAACAAACGATGCACATTCCCTTGCTTCTGCTTCATCATTCACAACACCANTTTTTTTTTTAATATATTACCTGTTCATGCATGCATGTGTATGTACTTGTTGTTATCAAATATGTTATATTTTGGGTTTTAGGGGGGCTTTTTGCTTAAAATAAGCTCATATCAATCGTTTGGTTAAGCTTATCTGGTTGGACTTATGAGCTTTTCATTTATAAGCCATATGCGGCTTATACAAACACTCCCTTAGGCTTATATGTTTTTAGGTAACCATAGTACGTTTCCGATCTTTTGACCATCAAAAACGGGTTTTGAACCTACCCGCCATATCAAATCAAACTGGGTAAAACACTCCCTGTTCACGAGGTTGGCGTAGCCACATGGGTTGTTTGCACCTAGTTGAAATTACACTTGAGACCTCTCACATTTGTCATGATGATATCGTGAATGTAGTTGCAAGACTTTTGCCACTAGGCTACCCTGACCGGTTAAAACTGTCATCTAATTAAGAGATAATATAAGCTCATAAGCCCATGTTTGGGTTAGCTTTGTTATAGTTAACGATTAAATGACCAAAAAGTACCTGAACATCAAAAGCTGTGATTGTTATACACCCTTAAATAAGCTCACTTGTACTTAATAAGCAACAGAATTTGAGGTTATTCTAAAACCCCCCTCATACAAGCCAACCTTATAAGGTTACAACTTACAAAAACACTTCTTTAGGCTTATTTAAGCTATATAAACTTGGAAGCTCATGTCCCCTAAAAAGAGCTTAAACAAACACTTCCTTAAAGAAAGGATAAAACTCGAGCTTTTTTTTAGGTCTGTTGCACTTTTTCATAAGGTTTTTCAGAGTAGCTTAGGTTTTGGTTACAATATGTCGATCCTCTTCTTGTTTAACTTATGTCTTGGATTAGTTAGTTTCATTTGGTCAGTGATTAATGTGATTATGGCCTTTTTATATGGTTTTTTATGCTTAGTACTCATAGTATGTAAGCAGCCTTAATATTTATTTGTTCCTTTGTTGTAGGATATTAGTGTTGCATGACACCTTGCAGAGCGGCATTTATTTGAATCAGCAAAAAACATCTTAGATGGAAGCGAAGCATATGGAGATTTCTTGTGATTCAGTCATGCCTCCTAACCATCCATGGTTTGTTTCACAGAAAGTGGAAGACGAAGGAGACAACACCCAATTCCATATTTTCTACAACATTCATGACCCAATGTGTCATTATCGGTGCCAAATCCCTGAGCTACTTGGAAAACGTATTCGAGGGTGTTTCCATGGCTGTTGGGCAGTACTCTCCTCCAACCATCATCCACGTGACGTTATTTGGTCTCTTTGGAACCCAACTACATCTAAGATCATTAACCTCCCTCCCTTGAATCATAGCGGATCAGAAGGGGATTGTGGTGATATAAGTGAATGTTGTTTGTCGGCCCCTCCCGAAGATCCCAATTCTGTTCTTTTGTTAATAAGAGACGCAAAACCCAATTTTGTTTACTGTAGTCTCGGGATCGATTCATACTTCCCGGGCACATGTAATAAAAAGGAGTTAAGATGGACCGAATCAACATATGCAAACCAAATAAAGATCTTAACCGACTGCAAGGCTGGTTCACTACATTGCCTAACTTGCTGCAATGCAGCAATGGTAAAGTATATGCTTACATCTATATAACTAACAGTCGTACTCGTGCTCATAATCGAATTATCGTAGAGGATAACATCGTGGTTAATGATTGTGAAATCAAGAAACAAAGAGAAGTTGTGATAACTTTATTGCCAATTTTGGAATTCGTTTGTCCTATAATCATTGACTGTCCCCTCATTTTACCTTTACTGAAAGGATCTTCAACCGAACTGTTCCTTGTTGTTTTAGCCTTAAAAGACAAGGGTAAAACAGTTGGTGATGTGAATTTGCTGAAGCTGGACATGAATAATATGACATTGGAAGAAATTGAAGACCTCAAAGACACTATATTATCCGTGGAACTTGATATTGCTTCATCCCCATTTTATAGCCCAGCAATTGCCTCATCAGAATTCGGGGGTTACATACATATTCTTGCAGATAAGGGAAAAATCATATACTCGTACCACGTCAAAGATGAAACCATCTCCTTCTCTTCTATTCCTTGTTTGTCATCTAGCTGCACCTTTGATACCATGGAACAACGGAAAAACATCAAAGATAATGCAAAAGTATTCAGTACCTTCACCGTGGCTGATAGTTTTTGACAAACATAAAGGCATTATCACTTTGACTGATCCCATATTTGGTGACAAGTATTTTATAAAAACACCTCAAGAGTTGATCTGCGATTTCCAAATAAAGTGTTCGAGGTTTGGTTGGCCGGTTGCTGATTTTAAAACCTGGTGGATCATTGATGTTCTTTAACCCTTTCACAACTGATATCCTCGAGCTTCCAGAGTTACCTGATATAAATAAAATTTGTTTCTCTGCACCACCTACTTCTCCCGATTAACTTAAAAATATTTTACTGTATGGTGAAAGCTTTTTCAAAAGATTCTTAGAATGATTTGGTTAGCTGGTTATTGTCAAGCTTTTGACAAAAGCTTTTCTTACTCACCCAATCTTATTTTATTATTTTTATTTATTTATGACAAAGCTTTAGAAAGACTTATTAGCATTAGAGTAATGACTTATTCATAGATAATATATAATGAAAACATGAGCTAAGAGCTTCAAGTATGAGAACATGTTAACACTCATTTTTCAATTTCACATTAGTGTGACATCACCATCCTCACTTTTAACACACTAACACCCAAAAACAACCAATTATCATAACATGCAATAACATGTTACCACCAACTATTTTTGGAACCTATCATTTTATTTTATTTTTCATTTTTCAAGCCAACTAAAATTTTCAAACAGTAAATAAAACTACTAAAAAACATTTATTTGAAAAAAAAAACACAAAATCTGCTTTAGTCTCCAACACAACACACACACACATATACCAATAAATAAATAAATAAATAAAATAATAAAGACGTGCGTTGGTGGATTAACGCACCATCCAACGCCATTGGAAACGCAACATTACCGGCATGATAACGCCGGCAAGGCCGGTGCCACATCAGCCCCACGCACGTTGTTGCGTTATAATACCTAATGCTCTAATAAATGTAAAAAGTCTTTAAAAACTTGAGCATTATAGATGCTTTATGTAAGCTTTTGTTGCTGTTGATAACAATTTATGTCAAAGTTGATGAAGAAAGGTATTTGAAACAAAAATCTAAGATAGATTGGCTTCGTGTTGGGGACCGTAACTCGGCTTATTTCCATCAGTCTGTGAAGTCGCGAGTTAGTAGGAGTAGAGTTGATTGTGTTCAAGGTACTGATGGTGTTATTTATGAAGGTGTGAATGTTCCTCTTGCATTTGTTAATCACTATAAACAGTTCCTTGGGGAGGAGAGCATGGTCAACCCTTTGTTGCATGATAACTTGTTCACCACTCGATTGGATAATGACAAAGCACTGGACATGATCAGAACAGTGAGTAACAGCGAGATTAAGAAAGCTATGTTTTCTATTGGGAATGATAAAGCTCCAGGTCCGGACGGGTACACCTCGGTCTTCTTTAAGAAGGCTTGGGACGTGGTGGGAGGGGATGTATGTAACGTGGTTAGTGATTTTTTCTTGAATGGTCGAATCCTTAAAGAAATTAATCACACTGTCATTGCTTTATTACCTAAGGTATCCTCCCCATCACAAATTAACGATTATAGACCTATTTCGTGTTGTAATGTAATATATAAATGTATTAGTAAGATTATTACCAACCGAATTAAGGAAGGGCTTAATGATTTGGTTAGTGACAACCAATCCGCGTTTATTCTGGGTCGTAGTATTTCGGATAATATCCTCCTAACTCAAGACCTTATGCATAATTATCATCTGAATAGAGGCCCTCCTAGGTGTGCGTGCAAGGTTGACATTCAAAAAGCATATGATACGGTTAGTTGGAGTTTTTTTGAGGAAGTGCTTGTTGGTTTTGGATTTCATGCTACTATGATTAATTGGATTATGGTATGTGTGTCTAGCACATCATTTTCGATTAATATTAACGGCGAGTTGCATGGCTATTTTAAAGGTAGACGAGGTCTACGTCAAGGTGATCCCATGTCCCCATATCTATTTACTCTTGTTATGGAGATCTTAACTCTTATTTTGAAGCGTAGGATTCGGGAGGATGGTTAGTTCAAGTTCCATAATAGGTGTGAAAAACAAAAGATTGTGAACATTTGTTTTGCCGATGATCTTATTCTTTTTGCTCGCGGTGAGGTCCATTCGGCTAAGGTTATTATGGAAGCGTTGGATGAATTTAAAGGTGTCTCGGGGTTGGTGCCTAGTATCCCTAAAAGTACGATATTCTTTTGTAATGTGCCCGACCATGTCAAAACATCTATTCTCGAAGTTATGCATTTCGAAGAAGGTATTCTTCCAATTAAATACCTTGGAGTTCCTCTTATTTCTTCTCGACTTCTTCACAAAGATTGCAAAATTTTGGTTGAAAGAGTTCAAAAAAGAATTGGAGATTGGAAAAACAAATGGCTCTCTTTCGCCGGTCGACAACAACTTGTTCTATCCGTTCTTTCTTCAATGCATTTGTATTGGGCTTCAGTTTTCATTCTTCCGGCTGGAACAATTCATGATATTGAACAATTAATGTGTGGTTTTCTATGGTGCCAAGGGGAAATGAAAAGGGACAAGGCGAAAGTGTCATGGGATGATGTTTGTTTGCCAAAATGCGAAGGTGGTTTAGGAATTCGAAAGCTTGATGAATTCAATGTTGCTCTCATGTCTGCTCACATTTGGAAGATCCTAACTCATAAAGGAACTTTGTGGGTTAAATGGATACATACGTACAAGTTGAAAAATTGAAGTTTTTGGGATGTTAGTTTGTGTTCGAATGTAAGCTCGGGGTGGAGAAAACTTTTGTCCATTCGAAGTACCATTCGGCCATTTATATGGTATAAACTTGGAAATGGGTGTAAGGCATCTGCATGGTTTGATACATGGGACACAAACGGTCCAGTTATGCCCCATATTACCAACCGTGCTATTATTAATGTGGGTTTCAAATCTCAAGATTGTGTAGCTGATATTGTACATGGAACAACTTGGAAATGGCCTCACAATTGGTATGTAAGATTCCCATCCCTTAGTAGTTTTATTGTTCCTACTATTCAACCGAATCAGGAAGATAAGCTCGTTTGGAAGACCATTAATGGATCGCTGAAAGACTTTTCGGTTAATGATGCATGGCATTCCATTCGTACAAGAAATAATGAAGTTGATTGGTACACGTTAGTGTGGTCGAAGTATGGCATACCAAGACATTCCATTCACCTTTGGCTGACTATGCGAAGGAGACTCAAAACACAAGATAGACTAAAGCAATGGGACGTTGGCAATGATGTCAACTTAAACCTGCTTCGGTGCTCTCTTTGTAAGTCTCAACCCGACTCTCATGACCATCTATTTTTTGAATGTCCATTTTCGTCTAGAGTTTGGAGTACTGTTCTAAATGTTGCTGAATTACCGAACATCTCACCTGTTTGGGACGATATAGTTCACTGGATTTTGCCCTTGTCTTCAAAAGACAATGTGGCAAGCATTGTAGGGCGTCTAACTGTGGCTGCTTCAACCTACTTCATTTGGCAAGAGCGCAACAATCGAGTTTACGCGAAACCGAGTAGGGATGAAGATCAAGTGGCTAAAGTTATTGTCGAGATGGTTCGTTCTAAGCTAGCTTCTATCAAATTCAAAAAGAAGGTTAGAGTGGATCGCATGAAGATGACTTGGAAGATTGCTTGACATGCATGGAGCATAAGTTTATTTGATATAGTCTTATTGTTGTACGTAATGTTTTGCTTAGGTTGTTCATTCTTGAGGTTGTTCAAGTATGATTGTTTTGTTCTTTTCTCCTTATAAGAGTGGTTTCATCACCACTCTTGCATGTACGTAACTCTTATATAGTTTTTAATATATTTCACCGGGTATAAACCCTTTACCCAAAAAGAAATACTACTACATCTTCAAATTAAAGAAATGCAGAATCCCAAAAAATACTCACTCCATCCCATATTAAATGTCCACTTTAAGTTTTCAAAGTCTTTTTTTATAAACTTTGACTTTAAATATTTTTATGTGTGTTATATAATAATTCATGCAAAATATATGAATGAATTAAGTTTTAAATATATTTTTGTTCGATATAATTTTCATTAAGTATTATATAATACAAACAAAAATATTTAAGGTCAAAGTTAAAGAAAAAAACTCCAAAAGTCAAAAGTGGACATTTAATATGGGACAGAGTGAGTAAACAAAAAGATACCACTGATAATATTGATCGTTAATATGTCGTGAACCAGGCTTTGACCTCTTTATGAACCAGTTCTTGCTTCTTGAGCCGGCCAGCTCTTTTTGGACTGGTCGGCCATTAATACATGAACCAGGATTTTTTAATTTTTTTTATTTTTTTTTATTTTTTTTTATTTTTTTTATTTTTTTTTTTTTTTTCGAATGAACTGGTTTATTCAATAGGATTGGGCTTTTGATATGGACCGTTTATTCAAAGTGAAACCCCGCCGGTTCCGGTTCAACCCGGGTCGAGTAAAACCGAACGGTTCAATCCGGGTCTCTAATCTCCAAAAACCCGGTTAGTAACGGACCGGTTTCATCACCGGTTCTCGGTTCAACCGGCCGTGTCAACCCGGGTATAAAACGTTTGTCCAATTTAAACTTTGTAATGACATATTTACTCAACTAAATATTATAATGTCATAATGTCATATATACCCAACTATAACATCATATTTGTCATATTTACCTATTCGATTTTAAAATTAATTAAAATGGAAATTCATATATTTAAATTCTCATTATACCCTTCGATCAACAATATAAATATAAACGTGAGATTTGTGTTACACTCCATATGCAAGATAAGGACACTACATTTTCATCATCTCCCAAGGAACTGTACACATAAGGATAGAAACAAAAGGCTATTCTCACAGGAAACAAGAAATGAAAAGGTTCTCACTAATATCACCATTGCTACTGTTAGATTGAGGTTAATGAGTCTAAGAATTCATAAAACCAATCAAGTTATTGAGGTCTTTCAAAGATGGAATGTGCAGCCTGTTTTTGCGAACAAAATTGCAAAGCTAAAAACCTGATGATTGATCATTCTCCCAAGTTAAAGCATGCATAAGAGAAGTGATTGATGGGTTATATACATATGTTAGAAGTATAAAGGAAATGTTTCATCAATTGGATATCTGCAACACTGTCTTACGGAGTGTTTGGGTTGCTTTCCCATTTGGCAGATTGATTTTGCAGGCTACGACAGTTTATCAAACCTTGTACTTGGAGTCTATCTGGTAAAACTATACCTTTTTTAGATCCCATATGCCTCCCCTGTTTGGCCTTGGGAGGGAACAAGCATGCATATGGTGTAAAAAGGAGGTTTAATTCAGTAAGATGTACCATAAAAAAGGTCTGGTAACTGTGAAGGGTAAGCAGCTTGGGTGGATGGTGTATGATGGGTGGAATAGAGAGACGTGAAAGATGAACCTTCTTGGTCCACCCAATACATCATCAAAGTAGGTAATGGTTGAGCTTCCGTCAAGGTATGTGTTTCTGAGCAATTGAAGCCATTCTTTAAAGATGAACCGGAAAAGTAATGGGTACCTAGTGAAGCCAGAAACTTGTTCTACCTATATTACTGTGGATGTTGGTTGAGTGGTTGAGGTGGAAAAGTGATCTGGAAATGTAGCTAGATGGTAGCGCATTAAAGGTGAATTCAGAACAGAAGTTGAGTTGGTTCAAGTGAAGATCTCATCTAGATTTTCTTATCTGTGTTAGTAAGGATGTATTAGTTAGTATTGGTAGCTATATATGATGTATAACAGATATAAGACATAGTATGCTAGTTGTATCAGATTTGGGAACTGTTGCTACATATAATCGAAGATTTAAGGTCTCAAAGATAATGACTCAAAAATATTCTTATGATGCTTGCAACTTTTTGTTTACGAATTATGATACGAAGTAAAAGGAAATGGTAAACAGAGAATTTGCTACTTTTGCTTATTATGAAAGATGAGCATTGCAGTTGGCTTTAATTTTCTTAGTATACAAATGATTGGGCGGTATACAAAATCAACCAAGGTAATAAAACATTTTATAACAGTTATAAACGAAAATATCAAACAACCTTCATAAGGGCCTAATGGGAATATAATGATATGAAATTATTTCTAATTGATTCTATAATCAAATAGGTAAATATGACAAATAGGGTGTGTTACAGTTGGGTCATATTAGTTGGGTATATATGTCAATATAATACATATATGGAATTAACCCTTTTGAAATTATAGGAATATTTTTATAAGCATACATTTTTTGGGGGGAAACTGTTTATGCCAAATTCTTAACTCACTTTGACCCTTTTACCTTGGCCATTTTGTCACCATCCAAGGAACAGTCAATGCTAACTGATCAACGTTTTTTGATGATGGTGTAATTCACTGCTACAATATAAGTATTCCCAGAATTTGGATGTTAAAATCCAGAAGTTGCAAACATTAGTTTGACTTCGTTTGACAACTATCTCAAAGCCAACAAATAGAATGTATATAGGTAGCAGAGTTTGCTACATAACTACTACTCATTAGTAACTACAAATCTTAAACCAGACTACATAAGACCTCCGGACATCTGAAGGTCCCTAAGAAACATCCCCATTTCAGCATCAACATCCGCTTCCACATCAGCACGACCTGGATCCGATTCCACCACATAAGCACGAACTGGATCCGGTTCCACCACATCAGCACGACTCGGATCCGCTTCCACCACATCAGCACGACTCGGAGCCAGATCAGAACCAGGAACAGGCACGGTTCCAAGCAATGGCGGAGCTTGCCTAAAATTTTTAGGAGGGCCGAAGTGTAGATCATGAAACTTAGGAGGGCCAATTCATTATATATCTATAAAATCAAAGGTTTCTAATGTTAAATATATATTANATTTGGGATTGCTTATATATTTACTTATTTAGCAGAAGTCACCTGATTGTGCTTATCTGCTTATGGTGAGGTAAAATAAGCAGATAACTGCTTATTCTATTCATTTATTGTATTTAGAGTGTTACAACTTTTCTTTAAAATAGACATATCCAAACACAAGTTCTAAAGTACTTATTTATAAAAAGAAAATATAAGCAATCCCAAACACCCTCTAATATATAAACTTTTATGTTAGGAATATGATATCTCTTTATGCTTGTGGATAATATATTTGGATTTAAGCTTACCACTGGCTGTACAAATGGCAGTCATTTGCAAGGAATGTTCAATCGGACGATTAGGCTTCTGGAGTCTGGATTGAAGCCAGTGTAATCTCCCTATTTTTTTTCTTTCTCTGTTTCACATTTTAGTATGAAAAATGAACTTTGTAGAGTATGTAAATGTTTCTGTTTAACCTTTTTGTAGTTATGTTTTTGATGGGGCACCTCCTGATTTGAAGAAACAAGTGCTTGCGAAACGGTAATTGAACTCTTGCACTTTCATTTGATTTTAATAAATAATGTTACGTTTTCAGGGGTTGGTTTGAGTCCTAAGTCGTATGTTTTTGGTTTGGATTTCACCCAAAGTCGTTTCTTTTCTCATTTTAGGTACTTTTGAAGGGAAAATCACAAAAGAAGCATTTTCGGGCGTTTTCGGAGTGAAAAAGTGCGGAAAACAACGAAAACTCAAAAGACCTTAAAGATCACAGAAGGTGACGCCGTCACACTCTACAAGGTGACGCCGTCAGGAGTAAGTGAAGTCAAGGATTGGAAAAATACTCGTGACGGGCCAGAGAGTTTGTAGTGCAAAATTGTGACGCCGTCAACCAAGGCCGTCAGATCTGG
>LBNU01011905.1:81255-101025 GCA_014162995.1 Artemisia annua | reverse complement strand
AAGATTAAAGCATTGCCAAAAGCTTGATTCCACATACATTTCCTTGTCCAAAATAACCTGTTAAACCTGAGAAAACAAACACGAAAACCTGCATAACATCGGCGGGATAAATCTGTATAAGGATATAATGCTTCTGGAATGAATATTTTGCAGATTCCTGGAGTTTATAAGTTAGAGATTTAATAAAGCATTTTATGATTCCGGAAGAAAAACAAAACTTTCAAAAATTTCAGAAAACTACACCTGACGCCGTCAGAGGTGATCTGACAGATTTCTCATGTTAAGTTTCCGGACAATTTCTGGAAAAACTCAATTCTTAATTCCTGGAAATCCTGCAAAACATCATTATGACTCGATACAAGCATTTGACTCAAACAATTACTAATATGTATGCTAATTTATTATTGTTATGATTTATATTTCATTCGTTCTAATAAACCGATTTAGATTTCCCTTACACTTATCTTTTGCAAAATACCTTTATATGTAGTTAAGACGAAGTTAAAAACAAAATAAAGCATTTTCACAATTTAGTTTGAAGCATGAATCAATAACAATAAAAATAAAACATACATACGGAAGCAAATAAAATCAAACAAACAAATAAACAAAACAAACAAAGCTTGGGTTGCCTCCCAAGAAGCGCTTTTCTTTATTAACGAGTCTTGTAGCTAGACTCAAAGTCACGGTCTACGTTTTCCCGTGTTGCTTCTCAATCGCTTCTCTAATCATCCTAGCAATCTCCTTATCAACTTTGTATTTAGGTCTGAGGTTCAAGCAATTTTTATAGTAAAGGCTTCTCTTAATCCAAACATAGTCCATCCCTTTCCCTTTATCTTCCTCATTGATATCCTCCATTGAACCAATGTTATCTTTGTCTAAACGAGGCACAAAACGAAACTCTTTTACCCTATAACGCATCCTATATGTGATTCTGTCTATGTCATTAGAAAACTGAACCGTGCCTTCTAAACGATCATACTTTAAATTGGATACCTCAACAAACGGTTTACCTAACACAACGTGAGATAGGCGACAATCAACAATACTTGCCAAATCTTCTAAGATCATGAAGTCGGTGACAAAGGTAAAGCTCCCAACAAAGACATGAATGCCTTTAATTCTTCCAACGAAGTTACAAACTCCGTCGGGGTATTTGGGGTCTTTCCTAGGCACAAGTGGTGTGCTCATGATGTGGCTATAAAGGCTTGAGGACATCACGTTGATTGGGGATTTACAGTCAATGTAAGTATGCTCAATATGTTGGTACCCAATCAGACATGGTATTTTCACATTCCCAGGATCACCCCTCTTAATCTTTGGGTCAATTCTAACAAAAGGTGTTCGAGGGTTATCAACTATATTGGGGTAGTGGGCAATTTCTTCCTTAGTGGGATAAAGATTGAAATAGTCATGATCTAATTCCTCATCTTCTTGCCCTCCTATAGCTTCTACAACCTCAGATTCATCTAGTTCTAGGACCTCATCAGAATACATGGCGGTTGCCAGGTCATTAAATGCATAATCAAGCTCAATATCAATCATCCTATTGAGCTCTCTAAGTTCTCTAATCTCATCCTCAATTTGGCTACGCAACAAAGCCACTTCATCAGGTGTAAGGGGCGGATTCGCGTTTTCCATAATGGCAAACTGAATAGTCAATGAAAATCTTATACGAACAAAAGCACAAAGAAAATAGATAGACTAAAGAAATTCTAGAAAAATAAAATAAAAATCTCACTAGAAAGGAGTCTAGTGAGTAGACCTAATAAAATAAAAATTCAACCTAAACAATAACTATTCCCCGGCAGCGGCGCCAAAAACTTGATGCGTGGTTTTGCGACCTTACAACAGGTTTTACCTCTCAAGGGATCTTAAGAGGCTTGCAATCCCCACCAGGCAGTGTACCTGACCGATGTAGTATAGTGTAGTGGCAAGTACCGGGGGATTGATCGTTCTCTAGGGGAATAGTGTCGTTAGGATTGAAAAACTACTCTAATAGGTCTAAGGGTGAGGGAAGATTCTTTTTGTATTTTATGTTTTTAGGAAAGCAAGTAAAATTATCTCGGGTTTGAAGGAGTGGGCGGAATTAGTTGCTAGTCAACTAACCCAAATAACTACAAATGCAAATAAAATAAAATAACTGAAAATAAAATGGTTGTGAAAACTAATATGGAGAGAAGTGTGTTTACTTAGATTTCATTACTCCCTAACTATCTTTTACCGGTTGATTAGTGTGTTATAATTGCGTGGATGACGGGTTGCATTCCTTAATACCAGTCGTGGGGGTGTGTACGAACTTCCCCAACTCTATAAGCTCCTACTTCACTCCTATGTCGAGCCGACTAAAAGCTCCTAACATGGGATCACTAGAATTCGCTCATGCATTAAATACAACCATATAATCGTAGTACACATCCGATCATGTTTCTTAAGACGTTCAAGCAAGTTACCGTATAGGAGGTTAGCCAGTTTTCTTAAGCCTAACATCGATAAACATTCATCCAATACAATTAATAACACACCATTCAACCAATAATTAATAGTTAGGTTTCATTAGATCTAAGCAAACACAAAGAAAACCTAGCCTAGCATGTTAAACAAAAGACAAGAACAAGATAGAATCAAACAACACATAGACATATTGAATGATTAATTGATAACTTATCTTCAATGTAACATGGAAGATCTCAAGGTGAAAAACCTTGAAAACGCTGCTAAAATTCGTATTAGGGTTTCTCTCTAAAAAGTTCCCCCACAATGAATGAAAATTGCGAAAATATATATAGGAAAACAGATCTGACGGCGTCACGTTTTGGGGTGTGACGCTGTCACCTCGCCGTGGTTAGGGTTTCGTGATGGCCTCGTAACGCCGTCCCCTTTTAAATTCCAAAAATCCATTATGGCCCGTCAAGCACATTCTTCATATCCACCTCCTTTGTCTAGCTTGACGCCGTCACCTCCTAAGCCGTGACGCCGTCAGGGTACTGTTCCAGCATATTTTGAGACTTTGTCGTTTTCTTTACTTTTATGCTCCAAAAACGTCCAAAATGCTTCCTGTTCCAGATTTCTTCTCCAAAGTACCTAAAATGACAAAAGGAACGATTTAGGGCAATATTTGATCAAATAATTACGATTTAGGGCTTAAATGACCCCCCTAAAGCGGTACACTTTTCGCCTCATCAGTGACAAAAGGATTTGGCATCTCATGTGAGCATGACTCAGATTTAACAATTGAATTGACGAAACACAAATGTTAGTATTCGAAAGGATTTATCCAAGTAGAAGGTACCGTTTCGAGAAACTCTTTTTAGATATGTACTTTGATGGGTCTAACTTCCTTTTTAAGGAATGTTAACAACTTCAAGTTAGTTATTAGGGCTAGTTATCACATAAAAGCTGATAATGGATCCCTATAACTAAGCAACGTAAACGTGTCCCTAGGGTATATGTCTATTAAGAGTGGATCAATTCAAAAGTGCAACTCACCCCGACATGTGCAAATTTCTATCAAAAACCTATGAGCACATATTAAGGGGGAGCATTTGAAAATCATAAAACTCTCAAAGTGTTAGCAAAAATGTGTTTCTTAATCATAAACACTTTGAGAAAATTTTCAATGATTTGGTCGATGGCAACATATGATAGTCATGAAGTTATAAGGTGGCTAAGGTTAGGAAAACCGTCCTATGATCCGCCAGAACCGGAGGGATCTACCCAAGGACAATACCGAATAGATAGTATTAGAAAGTCCTTAGGTATGATTATGAAAAAAGGAGATAAATGAGAAAGGAGAAAGAAGGGGTTGAAGAATTAAAAAGAAATGAAATGAGAAAGGGTGAAAAGAAATAGCCCTCCCATTATTCAACCTTAGGGCAGAAACCGGGTTCAATTCATATGCTACTGATTGTTACTAAGGTATCATCGGTATTGATGACAAGACGTCATAGACCCAGTGACGCACTACACTAAACCTTCTAACCACTCAAGTTCTCTCAAAAGAGCTTGTTTCATTCTCACGGGGAACCCTGCATAATCTATCGACCGCTCATTACGAGCTATGTTGATATTGAAGCAGGAGACACCGCTCCAGTCTCTGACGACCAAATAATGCACTTATCGAGTCTAGAGCCACGAGATGCATTAAAAGATCTCATAGGAATACGTGCTACTTCTACCCTGGTTGGTCAACATTAAGGACACCAGTGGTAACTTTATGAATCCTACGCAAATCTTAGCAATCTGCCAAGAACACTTATGAGGGAATATATGTATGTAATTTCCAGTGATTGAGTGGAAATTCCTGCCAGGGTCAACATCAAACAGCCCTGAAAGCATGTCACTTCGGTAATCCCTTGTGGGTTACGCTTAGTGATCGTGGCGGTTTCAAAATGATCTACAGTCGTGGAGTGATCTCCAGCGACTCTCCTAATCGTTGATCTACTTCTGTAGGTCTTGTAAGCCCTCTCTAGGGTATCCGATTTAGGAACGGCCTTGGTAAGGTTTAGAGAAAGTTTTCACACTATGCTGCTAACAATCTCTAAGTCCGAATCTGTAAGTGCCGGACGTATTATTGCTAACTGTCTTATGCAGGAATTTTTGGCGAATGTTGCTGATTGCTGAAAAGATGCTGATCCATCACCTCATGCTTACACCTCAACATCACAACTTATGAAATCATGATTATTTGATGGGCCTCAACAATGCTTCCACAAATCTGATGCTGAAGATCATGTTTCTGAAAAGGTGTGAGCATGCCAATGCCAAGATATCTACATCACATGGAGATGTTACCACACAAAGATGACTTGAAGCTATTCTTTTGGATGATAAACACGAAGTCATGTCAACGGTCATTCAACGCCTTGAACAAGTCATCTCCAATCTACTGCTGAAAGCACAAAGCTTGCAACAATGAAGAATCAGAGACTACGAGCTACAAAGACATCTTCAAAGATTGGAATGCTGGAATTCAAGTTGTAATTTCCGGGGTGACCTCCCTTAGGGGGAGATAGTTAGGAATACGCTTATTCACATTAAAGACTCGGTCACCCCGAGTATAGTTTAGCATTAAGTAGCTCGTAGTATCTATCGTATTAGTTAGTTGATTAATAGTTAATTAGTATGTAAATAGTATTCGTGGAGTGAGTCGGGTCTTCACCCACTGTGCTCACTCTACAACCTGTTTCATGAGGCACCAAATAGCTTGTATAAATACCCTCTCCCACCCAAGGGAGAGGTTTGGACCTTTCACTAATCTAATATTTCATATTTCACTTTCTCTCTCTAAGGTTCCACTTTCTCTCTCTAGCTCTACATATTAAACGCCACACCAATCCACCATATGAACATGTTTGTGACTTAATTATTATGCTACAGAAATGCATACACCTGTCGATCGTATGCAAAAAGGTAAATGTATAAACTTAAGTGACTCTGATGAAGAGCTAGGTGATGAAAATGTGAGTGAAACAGATAATTGGGAGAGTGATGTCAATGATACTGAGGAGAATGATGATGGAAACATTATTGTGGATGAAGAGAATATTTTTGATGAGCCTGATCTTGAGTTTAAATTGTTCAAATTGAGTGACGAGCCACCTATACCCAGTATATGTAGCTCTAACAAGATACCAGATGATTATTTTAAGAAAAATGAGATAGACGAGCTATTGAATGTTGGGGACTTTGCAAGTGGTTCTGATAATGAGGTTGAGTATGTAGTAACGAAGAAAAATGATGAGGGCATACAAGAAACAAAAGTTACTTGCGGCACAACATGAAGAAGACGAAGTCTTTTTTTTCTGTGGTCAAACCTTTCTAACTGCTAAAGAAGTGAAAGATAAGATCAACCTGCATTCAATACAAACTCGGAGGAAATTGCAACTCATTAAGAATGACAGACAAAGAATTAGGGCTAGGTGTATCAGAACCATACCAACGTGTGGTACAAGTGGTTGTACTGGACTTGGAACAGTACCAAAGAGGAAAACTGTTGCGTTAACTAGAGGTCGCAGAAGGGATGTATATTTGCGATCAGAAAAAGAGGAACCAACACGTTGCCCATGGTTGTTGTATGTAGCAAAAGATACATCTAAAGATGTATGGATTGTTAGAACTTACATGGGTGTACATAAATGTTTGCATTCAAGAGAGATCAAAGCTTGTGACTACAAGTTTCTGTCAAAGTAAATACTTGACCAAGTTCAAGTGAATCCAGATATACCAATCAGGGCTGTTCAAGACCAACTCACTAAACAGTTTGCAGTCCAAGTGTCTTTGCAAAAGGCATTAAGGGCAAAAAAACAAGGGAGAAATTGACATCAGGGGTGATCATAGGCAGCAATATACCATTTTGCGGGACTATGCTGCAGAATTGCAGGAAACAAATCCTAATACAACAGTTAGGATAGGTGTGCAAACTGCGTTAGATCCATCAAGTCCAACGAGAGTTTTCAAGAGGATGTACGTTTGCTTAGGTGCTTTGAAGGAAGGATACAAAGCTTGTCAAAGAGAGTTGTTGGGATTAGATGGTGCTTTTATGAGGGGTCCTTTTCTTGGTCAGCTTCTTACAGCTGTTGGTATTGATAGCAACAATGGAATATACCCTTTAGCCTATGCTGTTGTTGAGGCTGAAAACAAAGATTCATGGATTTGGTTTCTTGATTGTCTAGCGGATGATCTTGACTTGCAACCAAATTCAAACTACACTTTTATCAGCGACAGACAAAAGGTGATGTTAATTTATAATTGATTACATTCGGTTATATAATTCTTAATTCATTGGTTTAATAGTAATGGATTGATGTTCCTGTTTCTGCAGGGTATAATTCCAGCTTTAGCAACAGTCTTTCCTAGTGCGGAACACAGATTCTGTTTGAGGCACATCCAAGAGAATATGAAATTGCAGTGGAATTCTGCAGAATACAAGTCACATTTGTGGAGATGTGCATCAGCAACAACTGTGGAACAATTTGAGGCAGCAATGCTTGCCTTCAAGAGTTTTAGCGAACCTGCACATGCTTGGTTAAGTAAGATACCACCAGCCCATTGGTCAAGGTCACATTTTTCAGGTAATAAACAAATCTGTGTTTATCAACAATGTTCAACATTTTTTATGTATTACTAAGACATGTACTATACATTTGTTAGGGAGATCTCATTCCGACGTGTTACTTAATAACATGTGTGAAGTGTTTAATGGGAAACTTGTGGGAGGTAGGCACCAACCCATCATTACTGATTTAGAATATGTTAAATCATATTGTACGAAGAGAATAGTGAATGTTATGGATACAATTGAAAAGTGTCCGGGACCATTTACACCAAAGGCAACGCGCATGTTAGACTTCAATAAGAAAGAGGCTCTTAAATACAGCGTTTTAAGGATTGAAGGAGATAACTATCAGGTTAGTGGATGGGCAGAAGACCGGTTGGTAAATGTTAAAGCCAGGTCTTGTAGTTGTAGAAAATGGGAGCTTACAGGTATTTGCATGCAAACATGCTATTGTAGCCAACAGGTATATGAGGTCCAATGGACTCGAAGTAGGAACTGTAGAATCATGGGTTCATCCTTGTTACTTGCTTAAGACATGGGCAGAAACATACAGACACCACATCCAACCCATCAGGGGATTTCCACATTGGAAAAAATCAAATGTGACTACAACCATTGTTCAACCTCAACATCATAAACCGTTGGGTAGGCCACGAAAGAAGAGAACTAGGGCTTTTACAGAAAATGATGATACTGATAAAGAAGGTAAGTTGTCACAGTCAAGTAGGAGTGTTGTTTGTGGAATTTGTGGCAATGCTGGACACAACAAGAAAACATGTCTTGGGCAAGGAGGTGTTACTGGAAGTCAAGCTAGTACACAAAAGTCTCAAAAAACAGGTTCATCCCAGCCAAAAGTTTCATCACAGAAGAAGAGAAGGGGTAAATGTAACAACTTTGAAGGAACTGCACAAGCCCAAAGTCAAACTGAAGGTCAATCTCAAAGTCATGTACATGAAATCCGTGGTAATGCTCAAAGTCATATTCAAGCAACTGTGGACCCGTGTCAATCTGGAAGTCAAGTTAATGCTGCTTCTGGTGGGTCTCCAAATCATGGCTGGACTAGGAAGAAGATTATAGCAGCAAAAATGGCTTCGCCACAGAAGAATGTTGCCTAAGTATTTCAAATACAATGTTTTTCATCGACTATGTAATTCGTAGACTATATTTTCAATGCTTTAACAATGTGTGTTTCTGAAGTATGTACACTACTGAATTTTATGCATTTGGAAATATATCCATTTTGCATTATGTTAGATATCATCTCATGTTACTGTGTGGTATTAATTGATGTTTAACTGTATCCATTTGCCATTTTTTTTTCAAGTTTCTACCAGTTGTTGCAACTTCATACACATACTTATAAATGTTGACTTTAAGAAAGTCAATTACTACTTAACCAATAAAAGCAGCCATTACCATATTTATAGCTATATCCATGGACCAAAATTGATGAAGTCAAAGCTTTGTACAAGTCAACCTACATTAACCCTGCCTAAAGAAACTAAACAAACTACTGTAGATTCATACCACTTGCAGACTTGCTACTAGAAAGCTTTGCAAAACACAAAAGACCTGTCTTTCTAAAGACACTACATACACCATATGCAAACTAAAACGATGAGTATCCACGAGACAACACACAAGTTCCTCAAGCGGAAAACTTTCTCCTTCTCCAGATGGAGCTCAGCTACAGCTGCTTGGTGAGCAGCCTCTAGCTCGATTGCATTGTCTCGGGCGTTTACGGCCTCTAATGTCTCCGCCATGAGGCCTGCTTGGCATTCTTGTAATGCCGCCTCATTACAATCAATGTGTCTCCTCAAGTAGAGGATCACCTCCTTTGCTCTTGGTGGCATTGGTGGATCGTACCACCCATTGAATGGACATGTAGATCCCTAAAAATTACTCCCTCCGTCTCAAAATAATTGTCACAGGACAAAAATCACAATGTTTAATAAAAGTGAGGCTTCTTTTTTTTCAACCACTTAAATGGAATATTCTCTCTCCAAATTCTCTAGTTTTTACTATAAAAGGAAAGTGGACAATATTTTTGAGACATCCTAAAAAGGAAATGTGGACAATTAATTTGAGACGGAGGGAGTAATAAGCTAAAATCAACACTTTGACGCTTAAACTCGTAACTTGAACATAAACATGTAATCAAAAACAGCCATTAGATTAAAACATTGATTAAAGTAAACGTGGCATTTTAACTTAATGCAACCTAACCATGAACGAACCTCTACCGGACAATCATAATAACGCCTTCCGGCGTTCACATTATTCCAACAGGTCCTTAGAACCGCCCGCCTGCCACATCCGCATCGCGCCATTGTTAAGATTTGATCGGAACTATTTAGGATAAGATTTAATAAGAGAGAGGAGAGTTTAGGGATGAGTTGTGAATAAGTTTCGCTTTTATTAACATTTAATTACTGTAGCTGCTACAAATGCCGAGATACACGGTATTACATAATGACGATATTACCCTTGTGCTAAAGCCAAAATGTAACGGCAGAAAACGGCGTTGACCGACGGAAAACGGGTCAAGGGAAGCAATCGGCCTGAAAAAACTTGCGGAGGGACGCGCGGAGACATTTTTAAAAAGTTAAGGTGCATGGCGATGCTTTGTGGAAAGTTCAGGGACCAACGATGTATTTTACTCATATCTTTGTGTTTATGATATATAATAATTTGTAAATTTGTATAATACAAAACCTATTAAGAAAATGACATTATAGTAGGATCTTAAGATCCCGATCCGATCTTACAATCACGATTTTGCAAAGACGAAAACGATCCTGAGTAGGATCCCGATCTTAAAAACCTTGGTTAATTGTATTAAATATAGTTTAATTATATTATCAAAAAAAATCTTTATGAATTAATTGCACACTAATCTTATGAATTAAGATGATTATAGGTTAAACAGACAGTACATAAAATAAAAAAAGTTTTTAATAAAAATGAAAATTTACCACACAAAATATAAAAATGATACTGCTAATTTAAACCAATTTAAACCACCGGCCAATTACTTTTCCCTTTCATCATTCTAGCGCTAACATTACTTTTGTTCTATTCAAATATGGAATACCGGTCAATTGAAAAGTAATAAATTTTATAAAGTGTAGAAAGCCACTCATTATTTGACAAGTGTCCTATTACCTATTTTATTTAAAAATTTCTGTTAGGGACGAAATTGTAATATAACCCGTTTTTTACTTTTCCACCTTAATTTTCAAATGCACATATCTTTTAAACGACAAACTTTTAAAAAGAACCGATTTCACCATAATTTTTAAAATTTAATCCTCTTTAATTTGGTATAAATTTTGTTAAAAATTTCAAAACTTTTTTGTTGCATATCTGATTGGTCTTGATTTTCTTGATTTTTTTGGCATTCTTGGCCCTATTTTTAGCCCTCATAAAAGCCGAATCGTGGAAAACTTAAAACATGAAAATTATATGTTTTGGTTTACTCTTTACAAAGGTTTTTGAATCACTCAAATCAAATGTCATATGAGTAAGATAGCACGCGTTAAAGATGACGTTTTACTCATATTTGTTGCACACAACGTGTTTGATAAAATGTCTAGCTTAGATTTTTTGTCTTAAAATCGAGTTAAATGCACTAATTTTTGTACAATAATGCACCTTTAATCATTTTATTAATGTAAGATTCAAAAAGTTTTTTTTTTTAATTATTTTTTAACTGATGAACTATATTAACTGATTTTTAAAAAAGACATTTTGTTCATCAGTTACTTTGGTTCATCAATTTTTATTCATGAACATTAAAATTGATGAACCAAAGAAACTGAACCAAAGTAACTGATGAACAAAATGTTACCATAAAAATTGATGAACCAAAGTAACTGATGAACAAAATGTTACCATAAAAACTGATGAACCAAAGTAACTGACGAACAAAATGTTCATCAGTTACTTTGGTTCATTAGTTACTTTGGTTAAGCAATTTTTATTATAGGTTCATCAGTTAGTTTATTTGTGTTATCATAAGTTATTAGGTTCATCAGTTAGTTTATGCTTTTTTAGTTGATGAACATTAGTTGTTTTTGGTTCATTAGTTATTGACTTTTAGCTATAATGATATAATAGGTTCATCAGTTTGTTTAAAAAAATAACGATATTAATAAAATGATTAATGATGCGTTGTGGTACAAAAATTAGTGCATTTAACGCAATTTTAACATTAAAAATCTAAACTAGACATTTGATCAAACACCTTGTGTGCAACAAATATGACTAAAACGTCATCTTTAACGTGCGATATCTCACTCATATCATATCGAAATTGAGTGATTCAAATTTCTGGGTAAAGAGTGAACAAAAATCTAAAACTTTTGTGTTTGAAGTATTTTATGATTCGAGAATTTTTAAGGTAAACAATAGGGTCGAAAATAGCAAAAACATCAAAAAAATCATTACCCAATAAATATGTTAAAAAAAAAAGTTTTGAGACAATTAACAATATTTATACCAAATTAAAGAGAATCAAATTTTAAGAATTGTGGTGAAATCTGTTTTTTAATAAAAGTTTGTCGTTTGAAAGTTATTTGCGTTTGAAATTTGGGGTGAAATTAAAAAAATAAGTCAAATGACCAAAATATCCTCGAACCAAAAATATTAAAGGAAAAAAAGAGTGAATGGGTGGGGGACACGTGACATTAGTTTATTGGCTTTCTAGACCTTTTAATTTTTTTCTCTTTTTAAGGGATCGCAACTCTTCAAATATATGTGTCATACATGTTGTTAAAAGAGAGCAAAACCAAAGATCTCACTATAACTACATAAAACCAATGAACCCTCCTTCGTTGGAGTATGCTAACCACAACTAGTGTGGCGACACCAACACCAAAGCCATCAAAATGCTCTTAATTAGCTAAATAAAAACTTGTAAAGAATCACCAAAAGATTCAAAACCATATATAATACTGAGAAATGATTGAGAGGCCTAAACTCATGTCTAATTTTATGCCTAAACTTGGGTATCCCTCTTTCATTGGTTGTAACTGAGAGACCCACTTCATCGTAAACCAGTGAGATAATGCCACATACTTTTAGGCACAAAAATTAAGCATGAATTTAGGTGTCCCAATCATTTCTCTATAATACTAGCGAGTGTAATATAAAGATTTGAGCCAAACACATCTAAAAAAAGACTAGTTCTCCATTTGACAACATATACCACACATGTACTACAATCACCCACCAAATTAACCAAAGAACTAGATTCATGAACGGGCAAAAAACATAAGGAGACATTCGAAATCCCTAAGTACTAGATCCGTGATACACGATAAATTTAGGGTTGGCAATCGAGTCTTGTTCGTGTTGACCTATTCAAGTTCGCGTGTTGACGGGTTAATATAACCTCTACCTTAACACGACCCACTTATAAATCGTGCCAAGAAACTCAACCCCAACCCAGACATTCATAACACGTGTAAACCATTTGTAACTCGTTTAACCTATTTAAGTAAATAGGTTAAGCAGTGAATACGGTTGGTGCTTTGTTGATTTAACTAGTTTAAATGCAAAAATGATATAAAGATCTAGATATGATAAAAATAACATACAAATAACTATACGACAATTTTCTAAGTTATGAGATATAATCGTAATTAACTCATATTAAGTACATAACAAAAATACATTTAATGCACATTTAACATAAAAAACCAGGTTATATATTTTATTTTTAGAGCCTTATATATTTAAACGGGTTCACGGGTTGACATGTTTAATAATTATTCAACCCAAACACGACCCGTTTATTAAACGGGTTAGACGAGTTGACCTGTTTTTGACCCAGACCTGTTTATCCTCAACCTAAACCTGTTTAACTTCGTGTCAGGATCGTGTCGTTTATCGTGTTGTGTCGAAAATTGCTACCCCTAGGTAAATCCCACGAATCACTTAAGTAATTATTATTATTATTATTATTATTATTATTATTATTATTATTATTATTATTATTATTATTCCAATTTTAGTTTAATGTGATCTTTTCATATTAATGGAGATTTTATGCTATTAAATGTAATGGGGATTTTATAGTTAGTTGCCACGACGTTGATGTCACGAGTGACAAAGGGGTAAAATGTAGTTAAATGTCATTGTTATTATCATGCTTGGATCAACTTCTGAACAATAATATAAACTTTGATAATCTAATACATTTTCATGATTTTGTATGATTTTTATCATAAAAGATCACAATATACTAACCTCAACATTAACGTTTTTTATCATTCATTTTCATCAAATTAACTATGAATTAAGACAAGAGTAAAAAAAAAGTTTATGGTGTTTATATAGTAAAGATTAACATTATTTTTGGAAACTATTACTAAATATAAAAGTCTTCTAACTCTTTTGTTAGTGTGTTTGTGAAACTTACTTTCTAAAAAGACCAACCGTTGTTAAACTTATTGAAAACTGTGTGTTAGAATTAAAAAGCAAATATTGCCATTTTTATTGTTACAAAGCAAAGGTAAGGATTCAGTGAGAAGAAAACTTAAAATGAGAAGGATGAGAAATGACTATAACTACAAATTTGAGATGCATCGACTTGATTTAAATGCATCTCTATTCATTTAGATGCATCCCAATTAGTTTTGAAAGTAATTTTGAAGTGAATACAATGCAAAGTAGTACTAATAGCAAATTTGACTCACAAAGGATGAAAAATGTAAAAGATTCGTCAACTTGAGATGAAATGCATTTAATATATGTATATGCATCTAATTTTTTGCTACAAAATATATTATGTGCATCTAAAAGATTAGGGATGCATCCAATTGAAGTCGATGCATGTCAAATGTGTGGTTATAGGTATTTCTCATCCTTCTCACTTTAAGTTTTCTTCTCATTTGATCCTAAGTCTACAAAGTAAATAGTAGTAATATAACATTTATCACATTCAACTATATCTCAAATCCGAAACTCCATCATCATTATTATTATCACTTAAGTCAAATCAGACAATTTACGCTTTTTTTCATCCCTACCTCGCTCGTATTCTACCATCACCTAACCTACTTGTTTTATTCCAAACACCAAAAACACCTCAAACATCATATATCGACAGCCGTCGCAATGTCAAGTGTCCTTTGCGTATCCTTGTAGTGAGTATCTCTTAGGTGCTTAAGGTTTGCTTGGTTTAGCATATATGAAGTCCATACATAGAGTCGCCGTAGGCGGTTACATTCATGAAGATTTTACTACATGAACATCATTCATCATTTGACTATGATTTTCCTAAAACTCTTATTATTTTTCTGAAAACCTTATGTTGTTTCAATTTAATCAAATGAAGTACTTTTCAAAACGACTCATTTAGAGGTTGTTCTTTATATTCTTGTCTTTGTGCTATGAATATTTTTTGGTGATTGGGGTAAAGAGAACGCTAAAGCGCTTATGTGTATTCTTTAGTGTTTTGAAGAGGTATCCGGGCTAAAAGTTAACTATAACAAAAGCAAGATTTATGGCATTGGGGTCAACGTAGAGGAGATGGCGAATTGGATGGGATGTGGAATCGGGGATATTCCATTTACATATTTGGGAATCCCGATTGGTGAGAACATGAGACATGTTAAGGCTTGGGACATGTGGATAAATTCAAAAAGAAGCTCGCAGATTGGAAAGCTAAAACGATGTCGTTTGGGGGTCGTCTAACATTGGTAAAATCGGTTCTAGGTAGCTTGCCCTTGTATTATTTTTTGATGTTTCACGTGCCTTTCAGTGTTATAAAAATTCTTAAGAGGGTTAGGAAAACATTTTTTTGGGGAGGGGTGGGTGAAGGGAACAAAATTTATCGGGTTAAATGGGTTTGGTTCTTGCATCATTCATGGAGGGGGTCTTAATGTTGGGTTTTTAAGGGCAAAAAACATGGCACTACTTGGTAATTGGTGGGGGAGGTTCAGGAGGGAGGGTGAGAGCTTATGGGTTAGGGTAATTAAGAGCATTCATGGAGCTAGTTGGGCATAGGGGAGGGAGGAATTTAAGTTTAGGGTTGACAGGGGGAGGGGGAGGCGTGTCGAGGGATATTGTGAAGACTGGAAAAGAGATTGATGGGTTGGGATAAGAGTTCACTTCCTCTTGGGGTAGGGTGTTGGGCGATGGGCGTGATATTTTGTTTTGGGTAGATAGGTGGATTGATAATCAAAGGCTTTGTGATAGATTTTCTAGGTTATATCACTTAGATAGGAGGAAGGAGAGTAGTGTGTCAGGAAAAGGGGTGTGGGTTAATGGCATGTGGTGTTGGGAGTGGGATTAGGTTAGAGAAATTAGGGGTAGGGTTAGTAAGGAATATGAGGATCTTTTAGGTGTCTTGCAAAATGTGGGTATTCATAACGATTGTAGGGATAAATAGCGATGGACGTTTGGAGAAGACGGTGAGTTCACGGTTAAAGAGTTATCAAGAATGTTGGAGGTTAAGATCCTTTGTGCAGATAGTGGAACTCAAGAAACGATTTGGAACAAGCTAGTGCCTAAGAAAGTTAACATATTTGTGTGGAGGGCTCTAAAAGGAAGACTACCGGTTTGGGACGCGTTAGATAGAAGAGGTATTGACTTGGATTCGGTTCTTTGCTCAAGTTGCAATAACGAGTGGAAACATGTACTCATTACTTAACCACTTGTGGTGTAGCCATGAGTATTTGGGAAAAAATATTCAATTTGTGGAAGGTGGGTGATGTTAATGTGTTTTCCATAGATGAATTCTTTTCATCTAATGGAAGCGTTAATGTCCCTACTTTCCTCGCTTGTGTTTGACAAGCGGTTATTTGGTCTACCGGATACTTTATATGGAAAGAGAGGAATGCACGTGTGTTTGGCAACAAGGTTTCAAGTACTAATAAAATTGTTCAAGATATCCAACTAAAAAGCTACGAATGGATTGTGAGAAGATCGAACAAATTTAAAGAGTTAGATTGGCAACAATGGCTTCGGGATCCTATTAATTGTCGACAACAATAAGTTTGCACCAGCTTCTTCAGTCTGCAATATTTGGTTTTTTTACCTGTTGCAGATTGATTATCTATGTGTTGTTAGTTTCCAGTGTAGTGTGCCTAGTGAGGCTGTACATTTTTTTGTTTGTCTAAGTTTTTGTGACTGTCTTATTGAGTACTGTCTTATTGAGTGCTGTCTTTTTTTGGATAGAGTGGTACCATTTGTCTAGTTCTATTGTTCTAGTTACTGGTTCCTTCCTCGCCCAAATGGTGCAGCAATGTTGGTGGGTCTACTCTCTTGTTTTAGGATAGTTCATGGGACTGTTATGTCTTTTCTGTTACCTTGTTTCAGTTATTGTCGTTTGTTCCCGGGTTGTGTGATACTTTGTGTTCTTGGGTCCTTCTAATTAAGTGGCTTATTTAAAGAGGGATGCCTTTCATGTGTATTTTGTCTTGTTGATATAATTGTTGCCTTTCAAAAAAAAAAAATAAATAAAATAAAAAAAAACTTCTCAACAATCATTAAAATCTAATAATCAAAGACATTTTCATGATTTATATAATTTTTACCATTTTAGTATTTACACTCTGTTCCCGAGTATAAAACGGAAAGAAGAGAAATGAAGAGAGGAAACAAAAGAGAAAAGAAGAGGAGAGGCAAAAAAAATGATTTTTAATTTTGTGTTCCTTAGTTGGAGAGAAAAAAAGGGGTATGTAAGAAAAAAAATGACTTTAAAACCTCCTTATCTCCAAATCATCTCAATTTGGGAAGAAGATTAGGAGAGAAGTTTTGACATAATTTCCTCTCCTCTTCTCTTCTCTTCTCTCCGAAAAAAAACTCGGGAACGTGATTTTTTCAGTTTCCTCTCCACTTCTTTTCTCTTCTCTACAAATAAGAACTCGGGAACAGAGTGTTAATTATGCATGTAGGAAACACACACAAAACACATTCACTTAAAGAAATAACTAATGACGTAACCAACAATCACAACATCATCGTAACACAACATATACATGCTAATTTAGTCTAGCAACACGAGTGACAGAACGGGAAAAAAAAAGATCAAGACATTCACACGTGAATAAAGTTGATGTAACAATATCCCACTTGATAAAGACCTAGTGACACACACGAGCACGGGCCGTGGCGGTGTCACACACTCACGCCCATTGCACAATACCCGAATAATTCTCATGAGTGAAGCCAGGGGCATTTTCGACCACACCCAAAGACCGGTTCTCATATCAGAGTTTGACGAAAACAAACAAAAACCAGACACAGACACAGACACTCTTGATTTGCTTTTGCATTTGTATGGTACGACCACCAACACAACACAACTGCCGCTGCACTATTTCTGTCCTCCGCCAATCACACACCGCCACGTGTCCCTAAATATTTCACAAAAACCCTCTAACCCGTTACACACATACAAACAAAACATTAAAAAAAAAAAAAAATACACACACAATTACTCCCAAACATTTTAAACCCTAATTCTATATCCTTAATTATTATTCCGTAGCTCAAACAGGTATGTTATTTGTCTAATTTATGATTATATTATTCGATTTTTATTTCTAATTTGTCGTGAATTTATTCTTTTTATTTCGAATTTAGCTCAAATTAATTTAAAATTGGAAAACCCTAAGTTTTTAAATTAATTACTGTTTCTGATATATCAATATTGTTATTATTATTATTTGTGAATTTAGTTATATTTTAGCTGGATTAATTGAAATTTGAAAAAAAACCATTTTATTTTTGTATGTTTTAGGTATGATATATATTTAATTTATAAATTAGCTGTTTCAAAGTCAAAATTGAAAAACCCTAATGCTAAAACAAATTTTTAACCCAATTTGTTTAATTAATTAAATTTGAGGTATGAAATTGTATGTATATTTTGATTAATTTAGCCATGTTGTAAGGATTATTGTGGGATAATTGTGCCTTGGTATTTAGGGGGGGTGTTTGGGATTGCTTATTTTTTTTCTGCGTATAAATAAGTACTTATAATCTGCTTAAAGATTTTTGGATTTGCTTATTATGTAATAAGACTAAAAATGATACATTTGTAATTTTTTTTTTTTTTCAGTCTAATCTATTTGTAATGGGGGTTTAGGGTAGATGTTTCATCTCGAATAAGCACTTCGGAGTAAGCATGTGTCAGCCTGCTTATTGAAAACTGCTTATTTTGCCCCCAATTGAAGAACAATAATTTTTTTTAGGTGAATTTGAGGTGAGAAATTATTGTTCATGTTGCGAATTGTGTCATATCCTGATATTAGATACCGATTTTGTGTTGAACAATTGTGCATTTTAGTATGTTTTGGTGAATTTTTTTTTAAAAATTGATTATATTTATTTGTAGAAATAGTATTTCTATGTTGACAAAGATGTATAAAATGGTAAGAAAGGAAGGGTGGAATATCTTTGATGATCGAATCATACAATGTTTTTTTTATTGACTTTGGGTTTTTGGAAATATATGTATGATTGAAAAGACTTTTTTTTATAGAATTTTTAATGGATCAAGTGGATGTTGAGATGGAGGATGCGGGAAAGGTTTTAGAAGATGAAGTGATGGGTGGTGAAGAAGGTGCAGAAAAGGAGCAGATAGATGTAAAAGAAGTGGAAGAGAAACAACAAGAGTCTGCTGGCTTGGTGAACGATGATGTTCAGATCTCAGATGACATCAGGGTAGAGCAAGAAGAGCAAAAAGTTGCAGAAGAACCAGAGAAACAAGAAGCTGAAGCAGAACCAGAAGAACGAGAAGCTGAAGAAGAGTCAAAAGAACCAAATACGAAAGATACTAAGGAGATGCATGTTAATGAAAGTGAGCAGGAACTGCCAGTAGACGAGACTCAGGAGAATGAGAAAGATGCTACAGGCACCGGTGATGATAAGATCGATGATGCTAGGAACAATGCTACAGAAAATGGTGAGGATGATAAGATTGATGATCATAAGAATGATGCAACAGAAATTGGAGATGATGATAAGATTGATGACAGTAAGAATGATGCTACAAAAATTGGTGATGATGAAAAGATTGATGGTAGCAAGATTGATGATAGTAACGATGGTGTTACAGAAATAGGTCAGGATGATAAGACTGATGATAATAAGAATGAGGCTACAGAAACTGGTGCTGACGATAAGATCGATGACAGTAAGAAGGATGAAGCTACAGCGATGGATGATGATGATGATAGGATTCATGATGGTAAGAATGATGCTACTGATATGGATAATGACCATGGTGTATTAGATGATACTGAGAATGATGGTACTAAGAATATACCTGAGAATAATGACCAAGGAGATAATACCATAAATGAATTACATCAACAGCTCGTGACACACAACACCATTGTGAAGCATTCACCAAGTGAAATTGAAGATCGTACTTTAGTGACAATGAAGAACGAAGTGGACACCGAGGTAATTTTACATTGTAATATAGAAATTAAATCGAAAATTGAGTGGACCTTTAGTTATCTAAAGTAACTCTTTGATATGTTACTAGATGGATGACGGCTATGATTCTGGAACCCCTGAGGCTCAAGAAGCATTCATGCAAGAGGTGTTAGCCTTGTATAAGACGAAACACTTGAAATTCACCGTTCCAAAGTTTTATGGACGATATTTAAATTGCCTAAAGTAAGTTTCTTGGCTCCAATTTTTTATTTCATGGTCTTTTAATATTTGTGGTTGGAGGCTCAGTTTCTATT
>LBNU01011905.1:59112-80876 GCA_014162995.1 Artemisia annua | reverse complement strand
TTAATGGATCAAGTGGATGTTGAGATGGAGGATGCGGGAAAGGTTTTAGAAGATGAAGTGATGGGTGGTGAAGAAGGTGCAGAAAAGGAGCAGATAGATGTAAAAGAAGTGGAAGAGAAACAACAAGAGTCTGCTGGCTTGGTGAACGATGATGTTCAGATCTCAGATGACATCAGGGTAGAGCAAGAAGAGCAAAAAGTTGCAGAAGAACCAGAGAAACAAGAAGCTGAAGCAGAACCAGAAGAACGAGAAGCTGAAGAAGAGTCAAAAGAACCAAATACGAAAGATACTAAGGAGATGCATGTTAATGAAAGTGAGCAGGAACTGCCAGTAGACGAGACTCAGGAGAATGAGAAAGATGCTACAGGCACCGGTGATGATAAGATCGATGATGCTAGGAACAATGCTACAGAAAATGGTGAGGATGATAAGATTGATGATCATAAGAATGATGCAACAGAAATTGGAGATGATGATAAGATTGATGACAGTAAGAATGATGCTACAAAAATTGGTGATGATGAAAAGATTGATGGTAGCAAGATTGATGATAGTAACGATGGTGTTACAGAAATAGGTCAGGATGATAAGACTGATGATAATAAGAATGAGGCTACAGAAACTGGTGCTGACGATAAGATCGATGACAGTAAGAAGGATGAAGCTACAGCGATGGATGATGATGATGATAGGATTCATGATGGTAAGAATGATGCTACTGATATGGATAATGACCATGGTGTATTAGATGATACTGAGAATGATGGTACTAAGAATATACCTGAGAATAATGACCAAGGAGATAATACCATAAATGAATTACATCAACAGCTCGTGACACACAACACCATTGTGAAGCATTCACCAAGTGAAATTGAAGATCGTACTTTAGTGACAATGAAGAACGAAGTGGACACCGAGGTAATTTTACATTGTAATATAGAAGTTAAATCGAAAATTGAGTGGACCTTTAGTTATCTAAAGTAACTCTTTGATATGTTACTAGATGGATGACGGCTATGATTCTGGAACCCCTGAGGCTCAAGAAGCATTCATGCAAGAGGTGTTAGCCTTGTATAAGACGAAACACTTGAAATTCACCGTTCCAAAGTTTTATGGACGATATTTAAATTGCCTAAAGTAAGTTTCTTGGCTCCAATTTTTTATTTCATGGTCTTTTAATATTTGTGGTTGGAGGCTCAGTTTCTATTTTGTTACTTTTTTAATAGGTTATGGAAGGCCGTTATCAGGTTGGGTGGATATGATCGGGTATACACACTTTTCCCTTCTGCATCTTGACTTTCATAGTATCTGTCTATCTGTATCAGATTGAATAATGTTTACATCCATTTGGAACCTAAGGATCTCACATCATTTAAATAAATTTTAAAGCAATCTTCATATATGGGTTGCTTGTAGTTTAAATCAAGATTGGAGTACAAGTGACCCATATCAGCTTTTAATTGGTGCCATAAGATAGTGTCTTCAATTATAAGCTCTTGCAGAGCAGGGTGGTACGCATAGAATCTTCCAGAATTATTTTAGAAATTTATATGAACGGGCACTTGCTTCATTTTTAGGTTTTGTCATTTTTCTAAAGGGAATTGGTTAAGATAGAATTTGTGCTTTGTTTGTTTTTATTATTTTAGCAGTTTGTTTCATTAATTTCTTTTGGAAAATGAAAATGATAATACTTAGGATTCAAGCTGGTGTGTTATTATTTGACATATTTAATCTTTCTTCAGGTAACTGCAACCAAAGGGTGGCGATACGTAGGAGAAGCTTTCCGTCCACCGAAGTAAGTTGAACATCTGTTTATTTAACAGTACAAGCAGACTTTTAATACTCTCAATCATATGATTGTTATGCTACTAATTATGTATAATATGTATTATGAAGGACGTGTACAACTGTCTCATGGACATTCCGACAATTTTATGAAAAGGTAATATGGCTCTTTTATTTCTGTTAAATGGCAATAGCCCTTATTGAGAGTTTTTTGTTTCTTTTTATGTAATTTATTACTTTCTTCATACCATGTTTTTTGTGTCTTGTCTATTTGTAGTCACTTCTTGAATACGAAAGGCATAAGGTCCAAACTGGTGAGCTTGAACTCCCTCTTACACCCGGCTACCCAGAGACCCCTACTGTTGAACACGAGGTCAGCTAATCTTAGTTTTTGAACCACTTACATATGTTATCTGAGCTCTCTGTATGTTTTCATTCTTAGGATCCATAAGAGAATACTTTTCTGTGTCATTGTCTCGATTAAAATGATAAAGAACTCCAACTTTCTAGGAACGCGGAATATATATAATTATATTTGCAACTTTTCTCTTTTAATATATTGGAACCACTGCTATATATATTGGAACACTACAATCGTTAAAGCTTTATTGATTGATTTAGAACTTTTGTATCTGTTTATTCGGTTCAAGTGCTAAGATGACATTATGTCACATATACTGGGGGCCAAAAGATGTTTGGTTTATTGGTTATACACTTATACATAGAGAATTTTAGTGAACGTTGGTAACTCTTTAAGAAAGTTGAGATTTCTTCCAACCAATCGAATAAAAGAAACAAAGATTGATGATATTAGTTTGAAATCTGGAAAGGGCGTTTTCTCATCTGCACGACATGAATACCCAAGCTACCTTGCGGAAAACCCTCTGTAGTTATGCGTAGATTTGGGCCAACAGAAATGAATTCTTACCATATTTTGTCTTCGTTTTTTGTTCCTTTGTGCTATTAATAATGATGTATATAAAGAAACTACAATTTTTTTTTTTTTTTTTTTTTTTTTTTTTTTTTTTTTTTTATTATTATTATTTTTTTAATAAATCTTCACTGTATAATATGATTTTCTGTATGGCTTCTGCAGACAAACGGCCATCAGACCCCAACAGGATCTGGTAGGGCACGCAGGGATGCTGCAGCTCGAGCTATGCAGGGTTGGCACTCCCACCGTCTCTTAGGTTTTGGTGAGGTTAGTAAGCCAATCATTAGGTTTTATCGACACTGATTTCTATTTATCTACTTCTTCAAATGAGTGCAGTATGTAATTTGACACACATCTATTAGCTCAAAGAAAGTGTTTTGATTATTTATCATAATATTAATATCCTTTGGATAAAAACAAAACAAAAATCGCGTGGACTTGAATCAGTAATATCAGTTTATTGGTGACCATAACTGTTAAAATTTGTACAGGACAGGATAGGAATCAATATATTGTGAGATATGCTAATTTGACTTGACACTCTTATTAGGAAAAGAATTCCAACAATTCACAGAAGCGGGAAAAAAGTCTCAAAAGCCTTGGTAAGTTCATCTTGTGCTCTTCTTATATAGCAGAAAAATGTGCTCTTAATCGAGTAATCTTGTCAAATATAGGGTCACTTAAACACAAGAGACAAAGTGAAGTGGAGCATTCTGCGAAAGCCTTACGAACTGAAACATCTAGGCAGTAAGGCTCAAGTTTTGCTATTTATATCTTTATCTGGTTATATTTTTCTATGAACTTTATATTGCATCTCTGTGGTTGTATCAGTTATTTAGATTTATGTATGTTTGTCTTTATATGTGCCTTGACGTATTTTGGTCCTATTCAATTGTGACAGACTTGTCACCACGGTTGCTGATATCGGTCCCCCTGCTAACTGGGTGAAGATAAACGTACGAGAAACTGTAAGTATTGTGGATCATATGGAGTTATTATATGTGTTCTCACTTTCTTAAGTTACTAGATGCCTAAGTTGACTATATTTCTCACAGAAAGATTGCTTTGAGGTGTATGCCCTAGTACCTGGGCTTCTGCGAGAAGAGGTACTAGACTCACTTATCACTTTACCTTTGTTTCACTTTAAATTTACTAATTTTATGAAATCTTAAGATAAGAGCCGACTATAGTACTAAAACTGCAATGGGTTTAGGTACGTGTTCAGTCAGATCCAGCTGGGCGTCTAGTCATCACAGGTCAGCCCGAGCAACTTGACAACCCATGGGGCATTTCATCATTTAAAAAGGTTCGTATGTTAGCTTTTGCACATGTGATGAAACTGACTTCAATGTTCCATTTGGGTTGATGTTTATTGATCTTTGGTTTATAGGTGATCAGCTTACCAGCAAGAATAGATCCACTTCGTACATCAGCAATTGTCAGCCTACATGGACGGCTTCTGGTTAAAGTGCCTTTTGAGCAGTCAAACATCTAAAGTTATATACCCTTTCAACTCACCGAGCATTAGGAAATTAGAGATGCGACAAAGTCATAGCAGTGGTAGTATTTAAAGTAGAAGGCAAATATTTAGAGTTAATTATTATTGTTCGTAAAATGATTTGCGAGTTGTCTATGCTTTACAGTTGAGTAGTTCAGTTTTGGGCTCACATTTACCCCAAAAGTTAAGGCTTTTGATGGCTTTATTTGTAGGAGTACTGAGCAACTTTTATCTTTTATTAGAGTTTTGTTGGTTGACTTGTGTTTGTGTCGCGAATATTAGTTGTTACTCCTTTATTGATGTGATCATAGAAGAGAGCTTATATTTACTGAGTGTAAAAGTACGTGAAGTTCCATCAGGTTATACTAACATGACTCTTGACCTGGTTGATGATGCAATACATCAGTTGTTGATTATGATCTTGTTAGTCCAAATTAGTTGGTCATTAGATTGACCCATATTTAGCTATTTGTTTCTCAGGGTGGAAACGAGCCGAGCCGAGCCCGAGCCTGCCAGAGCTCGAGCTCGTTTCGAGCCTTATATTTTGAGCTCGAGCTCGGCTCGTGAAAATTTTCAAAAGCTCGAGCTCGGCTCGGGCTCGAATAACTTATATAACGTGTTGAATGAAATAAAGCTCGAAAGCTCGTTCATCGCACTAGGCTCGAGCTCGTTTATTTTTAAGCTCGTTTATACATGGTTATATGTATAGAAAATGTATATACTAATATTTTTTTAGGGCTCGTTTAGGCTCGCGAGCCTAATCGAGCTTTATATATAAAGCTCGGGCTCGAGCTCGATTAGTAAACGATCCCAAACTTAGGCTCGAACTCGGGCTCGAGCTCGTTTAGGCTCGGCTCGTTCGAGCTTTTTATCAATCCGATCCCGAACTTTTCACGAGCGGCTCGGCTCGTTTCCACCCATAGTTTCTACTACTCTACTAACTTTCTCTTTCTCAGAAAACTATGGGCATACGCGCAACATTTTTGTTCAACTTAATGAGTCCATCAATTTCTATATCAAATATTTCACTTAAGTATAATTATATGATCTATATTTACTTAATCATAAATAAAGACTAATTCATTATTATTAGTATTATTTTATTTATTTATTTACTTATTTTTATTTATTTATTTATTTATTTTTTATGATTAGTCTTAATCATAAATAAAGACTAATTCATTATTTAAGTTCAATATATAATTCATTAATTAACCAATTGTCAAATATATATATTTGACTGATTATGTAGGTGTGATGGGATCTTTTGTAATAACATAATTTGCACTAATCAATGTTACACCTTTGTATCGAGTAGTTTTAACATTTATGTACATAGTATGTCACGCACACAAAGAAACGAAAGTAATTTTTTTTTGAACATAAAACAAAAGTAAATTCATACATTGGTTTTTCATATTCTTGGATGTTTTTCGATGGGAGACTGTGTCGGTGGCGTGACAGTGGGTGATAGTAATGAACCACACTTTAACTTAGCGAGGAAAAGGTTATCGATGATTTATAGTATACAAGTATAGATATGAATTTATCAAATGTGAAAGTTGTAAAAAAAAAAAAAAAAAAAAAAAAAAAAAAAAAAAAAAAAAAAAAAAAAAAAAAAAAAAATTGTTGTTCAAAAGGATTAAAACTATAGCATTTGTTTGAACTATTGTTGCGATAAACGATGTCCAATAATGTATATTAAATTTTGCTTATAATGTGCAAATAAATAGTGTTATCAGACTTGATTTCTTTTCTATAGAAGATTTTTGCACCAAAGTAGAAACGTGTTAATGTGCAAATAAATAGTGTTATCAGACTTGATTTCTTTTCTATGGAAGATTTTTGCACCAAAGTAGAAACGTGTTAATGTGCAAATAAATAGTGTTATCAGACTTGATTTCTTTTCTATAGAAGATTTTTGCACCAAAGTAGAAACGTGTTGTAAAAGTTTTTTACACCAAAATATGAAAACAATTGACATTATGACATGAACCATGTCTTAAAGCTTTGTATACTAAATGTCTCACTTTTTATTTATTTTCCTAATTTGACATTATGACATTAAAACCATGTCTTAAAATGGGCAAGTTTTTCTGAAAAACTTATCATAAAATCACATTTTGAGATTATGTATATAATTGATTGTGATGTCCTCTCGATTTCACATGCAGAGCTCGA
Source organism: Artemisia annua (assembly GCA_014162995.1). Taxonomy (NCBI): domain Eukaryota; kingdom Viridiplantae; phylum Streptophyta; class Magnoliopsida; order Asterales; family Asteraceae; genus Artemisia; species Artemisia annua. The sequence goes on along the minus strand of LBNU01011905.1, from coordinate 74,475 downwards.
ATAATTTGAAAATATCAATAAGAGTTGAGATATCGTGTTTTATGGTGTTCACAAATCGGGTAATACCGACAGGAATCGAAGACTAAAACCGAATCGAATTGCATAAAATCGAACCGAATTTGTCAAAATCGAACCAAACTGAATTAAATACTTGGTTTTGGGTTTGAATATGGTTTTAGCAAATCGTAAACCGAAGCGAACCAAAAACCAAATTCACATAAATATATTTTTTTTTCTATAGATTTATAATAATAATAATAATAATAATAATAATAATAAAAACAATTAAAACTCTTTCTTGCTATAAATATAACAACAAAATTTTTTTTTCCTAAAAAACAATATAATTAATTAAAACAAATATATAAATTATATATTTCAGGTTATTCGGGTCAACACGAAAACCGAATCGAACTAAAATTGGGTTTTCGATTCGGTTCGGTTTGGTTTTTGATTTTACCAAAAAAAAATATATATATATATTTTTAACCAAAATAAACCGAACAACCTGATAATCGAGAACCGATGAACACCCTTACATTTTTTCATACAATAAACTGGTGGTGGACAACCGGGTCCGGGTCAACCTTCGTACCCGCTTGTTTTTGTTAAAGAGATACAGTATAATGTATACATAAAGTTTTAAGTAAATTGCAAAAGTTGATCCTGTTAAATAGCAGGTACTAGTTTTTAGAACATCAAAATCGCAATCGTAGTTTATGTGACGTGGATGTTGTCTATGGCCAAATTTTAATGACTAAGATACATGCGTTTCTTCTCTTTTAATTTTCATTTATATAAGTGACGAAAGTACGATCTAACCAAAATATTTTCACAAAATGTTACTCTTACACTTTCTGTTTTTAAAGATTGCGCGTGTAATTTGGATAAATCATAAGGATAGCTTTTACTATTTACTCTAAAAAAATTTAGATGTATGTTATTTATATTAGCTTCAAGAACACTAGTATGAATGACATTAAACACGCAGTACATTAATCGATGATCTTGTGTACATTTTAGTTATTTGTAATTGGATCGAAGAACATTTGCACTAAGAAATTGAAATATTTGAACGGACCAGAAGGTATGATGCTCACATATTAAATTTGTATTTGAAACCTTCTACGCTTGTTTGTTCAACCCGTTTTAAAACTTCTAGACTTTGCATGAATAAAACATGTATAGTATACCCACAAAGTTCTTTCATTGTTGTACCTCAAAAACACATGAGAAAAAGCGTGATTGAAAAAAACCAACATGTCCTTTTATATAAAAAGATAATGTTATTTGACTAATGTCCATCTTACGGAATAAAATGGAAAATTTGAATTATATAATCGGGTTAATTGTTTGAAAATGTATCATACTTCACATTTTTTGTTTTTTTTGTACTGAACTTTATTTTTTTTATTGTGTGTACTGAACTTTCAAATTTTGATTATTGTGTTTTGTGACGATATTACAGTTACTTTTTTCAAAAATTTGAAGGGTAAAATAGTCAATTTACATGGCAGAATAGTCAGTGTATGTTTGTTTCATTAAGATGTGTTATGTCTAAATCTGACTACCACATCTTACTAGTAAGAGGTGGCTAGAAAGTCTAAATTTGAACGAAATAATGTTGTTTGTTTTTGTATAATTGTCCGAATGATTTTAAGTGCTCGTTTCTGCAATTTATTTATTAAAACAACGCAATGCGATAATAAGTAACTTATGTAAATATGAAACAAGACTTTTTATCATAAATATAACATAGTTAATAAACCATCAAATATATTATATTAACATGAGTCTTCAATCTCTTATCGAGTAAGAGGTAGTAAGACAACTCTCTCATCTCTTACTGAGTAAGATGTTATATGTTTAACTGGGTCTGACTCAAAAGCAAAAAACAAACAAGCAAAACGTCTGACCGCCTCTTACTGGTAAGAGTAAGAGGGCTAGTAAGACTTTTTTAAAAAAAAAACAAACACACCCTCACAAAATACACACAATAATCAAAATTTGAAAGTTCACTACAAACAATAAGAAAAAATAAAGTTCAGTACACACAATAACAAATAGTGCCAAGTATGATANAATCTGACTACCACATCTTACTAGTAAGAGGTGGCTAGAAAGTCTAAATTTGAACGAAATAATGTTGTTTGTTTTTGTATAATTGTCCGAATGATTTTAAGTGCTCGTTTCTGCAATTTATTTATTAAAACAACGCAATGCGATAATAAGTAACTTATGTAAATATGAAACAAGACTTTTTATCATAAATATAACATAGTTAATAAACCATCAAATATATTATATTAACATGAGTCTTCAATCTCTTATCGAGTAAGAGGTAGTAAGACAACTCTCTCATCTCTTACTGAGTAAGATGTTATATGTTTAACTGGGTCTGACTCAAAAGCAAAAAACAAACAAGCAAAACGTCTGACCGCCTCTTACTGGTAAGAGTAAGAGGGCTAGTAAGACTTTTTTAAAAAAAAAACAAACACACCCTCACAAAATACACACAATAATCAAAATTTGAAAGTTCACTACAAACAATAAGAAAAAATAAAGTTCAGTACACACAATAACAAATAGTGCCAAGTATGATACATTTTTAAGCAATTAACCCTATATAATTTACAATATTTTACATTAGTACGTTTAAAAAGTCACACTTGAAAATATTTACCAGGGTATTAGCAAAAAAGAAAAAGCTAGTCACACTTGAAATAAAAATGTTGAAACCTATCAAATGGTTCAAAAATCGGCCTAAAATGTTTACAATATCTCAACTTGTTTTATCTGAAAGGCTATAAACTTTTAAAAAGTCAAGACTCTATTTTAGTTCACATCGATCCGTGAAAATATATCATGTCAGGTCTTTAATATGTCTCCTAACGATATTAAATGCTAAAGAATACTTTTGACATGAAAGTTATAACGATATACAATTATACATATCATTCACTTTGACAACTTATTTGACTATGTGTACTTCAGCCGCATTCCATTGTACTTATTATTTCTGCTTATTAACTATTGGTCCAAAAATATAACCAATTAAATGATTGTGACTTCAAAAGTTGTTATAAAGTACATAACTCACAAGTATCTCACCTCCCAAGCAAAGGAATAATCTCATATCTTCAAAACACTTAAAGATAAGTGTGATATACATAAAACTTTCATCTATAAATTGAGTACATAACACACATTATTTGTATAGTTGCAGCTTTCAATTCCCACATAAACTTTGGTTCAATGGAAGGTAGTGATGTTGAGGAGACAATCGTGGTGAGTGACGTTAGTGAGGATTTTAGCAGTGGCGATGAAGGTGGTGATGGTGAAGGATTGTTGGCGGAACCAATTAGGGGTGTACGCAATGGTGCTTTGCCTCCTTTTGTGAACAAACTCTACAATATGGTTTGTAACAAAGAAACCGACTCCATCATTTCATGGGTTCTAAATCTCAATGTTTCGAATGGTGCTAAGATTTTTGCTATTTGGAACATTGACGAATTCATTAACAATGTCCTCCCTCTCATGTCGAAAAGCAAAAACTTTGACAGTTTCATTACTCAACTCAGCAACTATGTAAGAATTTTAAGTTCTTAACTAACCCTTTAATGGTAAAGTGGTGATCTTTATACTAGTTACTTCACATATCACAATCATTTACAAACACATTATAGAAAGAGTGATTGCATAAATCATCCCTAAAGTTTGGCCAAATTGCATGTTTCGTCCCAAACGTTACAAAAGTGCAAGGATCGTCCCTATGGGGAATCCTTTGGTGCAAATATCGTCCCCACAAGGACGATACTTGCACCAAAGGTTTCCTCAAAAAGGACTATACTTGCACCAACGGTTTCCCCACATGGACGATTCTTGCACTTTCGTAATGTTTGGGACGAAACATGCAATTTGGCCAAACTTTAGGGACGATTTGTGCAATTTACTCTTATAGAAATGACTAATACATAGACTTAAAAAGAATAATCATCAAATCAATATTTTTAATTTGTGAAGTAATATTATGTTCAAACATTTAACATAAAATATGATACACTACTGATTATATAGCTTAAATATGACTCAACTTTTGTATATTAGGGCTTTAAGAAGATGTTTTGGGATTATCGAGAGTATGCCCATGAGTGGTTCCAAGAGGGAAAGCCTCATTTGTTGAAGAACATCAAGAGGAGAAGAAAACAAGCTATATCTGAGTCGGAGAAACTACAACGTGAAATCAAAAAACTTGAAAGTGCATCTACGGAACAAGATAATGAACTAAACGTGTTCAAAGCTTATGTAGACAACATAATCTCCAACCAGAAAAGAATCCTTGAAACCATGGCAAGGGCTATGAAATCGACCATTGATCACCATAATCAAGTGTGTAAGATGCATGGAATTAAAAACAACAATGATGCTACACAAAATTTGACTTTGGTAGGTGAACAAAGTCACAAAACGAGTGCATTAGGCGAATCAAGCTTTGCTCCAAGTTGTGAGATTCAAGCTAAATACATCTCAACAAAGAACGCGAGAAAAAATAACTAGTTTGCTAATTAACGCGTATTGATTTAAAGTTGTATGTTTAGTGACAATATGGAGATCTTTCGATTAGGTTTATATGTGTTTTATCATAAAAACTACAATAGATCGAACTAATAAGTACTATTAATATGAATGTTTAATTATATAACTTGTTTGATTGTGTTCTTGCAACATCAAAATGTCTCAAATAGTTATTGATGACGTATAGTCCATATTCGGGTCACGAACCCGATTAATGAACAATACTAATGCCCAAGCCCACCATGAGTGGGCTATCATAACAATGATTGGGCTACCATACTAACGGTTTGGGCTCACGAAAGCCCAAACCCAAAGTTATTTATGGTCTTGATATGGATATCTCTTATTTAAGGGATATATATCAAACACAACCGGATATATACCGAAGAGTAAGGAGCACGTATCCAATAAGGATTTCGTGCCTATATAAAGAATATCATAACTCTCGTTAAAGGTACGACTTACAACCCTAACTCTTCAATACAACCCTAAAACCGATTACTTACTCTCACGTCGGAGGATAATCTCTTGATGTGATCATAGAAGAGAGCTTATATTTACTGAGTGTAAAAGTACGTGAAGTTCCATCAGGTTATACTAACACGACTCTTGACCTGGTTGATGATGCAATACATCAGTTGTTGATTATGATCTTGTTAGTCCAAATTAGTTGGTCATTAGATTGACCCATATTTAGCTATTTGTTTCTCTGTACACTATGGGCATTAGGGGTGTTCATCGGTTCGGTTCTCGGTTAATCGGTTTATTCGGTTCGGGTTGTTCGGTTAAAAAAAAAATTTGAGTCATAACCGAAAACCGAACCGAACCGAAATTATATATGACCGAACCGAACCGTAGTTCGGTTCGGTTATGGCTCAAAACCGAAAACCGAATTTTGTACTTGAACTACAATATTTATATATTTTTTAATTTAATTATATATATTTTTGGCAAAAAAAAAATATTTCAAGAATAAAAAGTGCTTTTTATATTAGTATAAAATTTTAATGGACATTTTATATATATAAAATAATATAAATATATAAAAAAAATATATATTTATATAAATTGGGTTTTTGGTTCGGTTTTCGGTTCAGATAGCTAAACCCATATCCAAACCGAAAACCGAATTTTTAATTCGGTTCGGTTTGGTTTTGACAAATTCGGTTCGGTTATAAGTTCGGTTCAGGTTTTTTTCAGTTCGGTTCGGTTCGTTTCGGTTTTCGGTTTATTCGGTTTATTACCCGAACCATGAACACCCCTAATGGGCATCTCTAAAGCATGCGCAACATTTTTGTTCAACTTAGTGAGTCCATCAATTTCTATATCAAATATTTCACTTAAGTATAATTATATGATCTATATTTACTTAATCATAAATAAAGACTAATTCATTATTATTATTATTATTATTATTATTATTATTATTATTATTATTATTATTATTATTATTATTATTATTATTATTATTATTATTATTATTTTATTATTTTATTTATTTATTTATTTATTTATTTTTATTTATATATTTATTTATTTTTTATGATTAGTCTTAATCATAAATAAAGACTAATTCATTATTTAAGTTCAATATATAATTCATTAATTAACCAATTGTCAAATATATATATTTGACTGATTATGTAGGTGTGATGGGATCTTTTGTAATACTCCCTCCGTCTCATATTAAGTGTCTACAATGGAATCTTTGGATGTCCCAAATTAAGTGTCCACTTGTACCTTTCAACCAATAAGATGATACTTTAGTGGGTAAAAATAATATTTGATTGGTAGAGAGTTTAGTTAGTGGAATCTCCTAAAACTTTGTGCATTATGAAAGTGGACACTTAATATGGGACGAAGGGAGTAACATAATTTGCACTAATCAATGTTACACCTTTGTATCGAGTAGTTTTAACATTTATGTACATAGTATGTCACGCACACAAAGAAACGAAAGTAAATTCATACACTGGTTTTTCATATTATTGGATGTTTTTCGATGGGAGACTGTGTCGGTGGCGTGACAGTGGGTGATAGTAATGAACCACAGTTTAACTTAGCGAGGAAAAGGTTATCGATGATTTATAGTATACAAGTATAGATATGAATTTATCAAATGTGAAAGTTGTAAAAAAAAAAAAATAATAATAATAATAATAAAAATAAAAAAATAAAAAAATAGGTTGTTCAAAAGGATTAAAAGTATTTAAAACTATAGCATTTGTTTGAACTACTGTTGCGATAAACGATGTCCAATAATGTATATTAAATTTTGCTTATAATGTGCAAATAAATAGTGTTGTCAGACTTGATTTCTTTTCTATAGAAGATTTTTTGCACCAAAGTAGAAACGTGTTGTAAAAGTTTTTTACACCAAAATATGAAAACAATCTTTTTTTCCTAATAAAACAAAACCCCTAGTGGAAACTTTTAAACCAAATCATACCTTATTTAGTAATAATTAATTAAAATTTACGATCTTTTTTATATTTATTAAATAAAAAAATCTAAATATTTCTCCATTTAGCAAATAAATTGTCAAAATTCGTTTTTCTAAGTAAATTGGGTACAAAAGTATACGTGTCAAAATTATAAAAAAATAGAACATGAAGAAGGCGGAGTCATCTACACAACGTTTAGGGGTTAAAATTAAAATTTAGAAGAACAAAACCATGTCGATCCAAACTTCCAGGTTCCAACACATATTTTTATTAAACCTCACTGTTGTCGAGCCACACTTCCAACACAGATTTTCATTAAACCCCACTGTTCCAATTCTAAACCTTTTGTTGTTGATTTCGAATACAATCATCCTAATTTTTTTTATGGAAGAACGAAAACTTCTCCAATGGTATGATTTCTAATATCTAATTTTTTAGATTTTGTCTAAAATTGATATAGGGCTTTTATGCTGATAATTTTGTTTTAATTTTGGCGGAAAAAATCTAGGGTTTTATTGAAGCTCTGTGTGACAAACGGTAATTTTCCATCTAATATTTTAATAATAAATGCCAATTTATTATTTCTGAACTATTGAACTAAGCATACATAAGCTAACATAACTGTTTTGTGAACCGCACACGGTAGCTTACAGTAATACTCTACATCACTGAACTTTATCGGAAAATACAAATTTCCCACTTTCTAACCATTACTGATTATTACAAACTATACCGAGAAATATCTCGCACGTACTAGAGCACAATACCGCACGCGTACCGACACCGCTTAAATTACAGTCTAATTTCTATACATAATTCCCGGAGTCAATAATTTTATTTTTATACCGTTCTTAGGAAAACGTTTCCAAAAATGTTATTTTCACATGTATACGAAGCCGGAAAGCCATCACTAAACCGGAACTTAACGGGACACGGGGTACACAAAATACACTTCATTTAAATAAAACAACAAAAGGATAACTTTTATTAATCCTACTCCTGATACCCCTCCACCACATACACACGTTTATATTTTTTTTTATCCATTTTGTTTTCTTCTCCGACACATCGTGACCCTCTAGTCACCATCACTAAGATCAAAAGGCTATATGCCTTTCTCTTTTTCCCCAGTCTACTGCCACCTATCTTACCTTTCCCCAGGAGTCAACGAGGCTATAGCTTCATAAGAATCAAAGAAAGATGTCAACCTTAGCTTATTTTGATTAATCCTCAACCTCCATGTCCAAAAGTGATGTCGAAGACTTTCTATAATGCTTCCTTTTATTGGTACTCGATGTCCATCAGGATCCACACACACTCAATCTTATTCATAATAATTTTCAGCAAGGTGTTAACAAGATCTGGTTCGAGGGTTTGAAGCCATAATCAAAGGTGTGTGGGTTTGCTTGGCATCGGATTTGGGTCTCATTGTTCATCTCTGTCATTCGACTCTCTTGTTGTAAAAACCACAAAGATCCTTCTTCTTGATGTTCCATTCGAACCTATTCATGTTCTGTGTTTTATGAAATCTGTTTGTTAATAAAGTTTAGTGTTTTGTTATAAAACTTGCGTAGTGATTGTATCTGTTTGACTTTAATATGTTTGATTTTTGGTGTCAACCGACATAAAGACTTGAATCTGGGATTAAAAATCTTTCTTTGGTTGTTAATCAAATCTTGTGTGGTATGCTGATATTGTAAAATAAGTAGTAACATCTTTGTTTCATCACGTGTTAAACCTTATAAAGTTAGTACATCTTTTGACTATAAACAACCTGAGTATTGGCTTTGGATGGTAGTGTTATCATTTGACTTTTCTTGCCAAACCTTGAGTTGAGGTTATGATTGGTTTCGTCGCGAGTCGATACCCACTGTGGTCGAGCCACAGTGGTGAGCCTTGGAGTTGAGATGACATTGGTTACGGGTCAAAAACCCATTGTGGTTGAACCACAGTGAATGGGTTTTGATTGGTTACCTCGTTACCTCAACTTGCAAACTCTCGAAAGATTAAATAGATGCGTGTTTTGTTTGCTCACAGTGGTATGTTTTACTTCACTTCTTAGCAACTTCAAGTTTTCGAAATTCAAAATGGAGCTAGTTTTTAAACCTGGACTTTTGTCCTCTCTACTTTGTAATTGTAACACTTTTGGTCCTGCTCTTAACTCGACCACCATCACTCGCGTAGGGTGTCATGAATTGGCTAACAACAACGACACCAGGGGTGTTGTTTTTGTGCACCACAGCCCCAAGTGGATGCGTTTGGTATGACCTTCAACCCACCACCAAGAACTTCCACCAAGGGTGAAATTACTGATTTGGTTGGTATGACGAGACACCCAAGCGGGTGTGCTCACTGGTGCGTGGTTTAGCTTAATCTGAATGCCGCCTGTGGAGCTTTGGGTGTGTGGGTCCCTGCAGGCAAGACACCACCAGAAGTGGTGTTTGTTTGTTACTCTCGGGTCGACCCAGGGCCACAAGGGTGAGCCTTGGTTCGATGTAAAATTATACCAAGAGATTGTCAAGGTGCTGGCCTCGTTACCGGTTGTCGATGAGACCACAAAGATAGCCTTTGGATCCTTGTTTATGCGCCTCGACAAGGTTGCCGAAATTTGGTTTGTGTTTGTTCTTGCTCACTGTCGTCAAATAACACCTTACAAAAACACCTAACAATACAAGTTCCAGATTTGACCCATTGGTTATGAGAATTGGACTTATAATAGCTATGTTATGGCTGTTGGACCAGGTCCTACCCACAACCCACTCGACACTAGCATAATTGATACATTGTGATACCATTTTTCACCTGAACCACTCCCTGTTCGTCTATTCAATTCCAATTCCTTCGACTCATTGTTGTTTTCCCACTACTCAACCGGCTCACACTCATCTAATCATAGTTACTATATAGAAACAAAACGTAAATTTATTAGCTCGAATCTGTTAAAGCTTAGACTATAAATATAAGTGTTTAACTTGTTTTGAAACTCTTCGTAACTTGCTTTATAAAAACTTAAAAATCAAAACTTATTATTTTTGCAACATTAAACTATAAGTTAATCAAACAAATTATAAATTTATTTTGGGATCATTTTATGTTGTACAAACCCACTTAAACTTACAAATTTTTATTAGTTTTAAACAAACTTACCATTGTGATATATATACTTTTTACTAGCTTATATAAGAACTTTAATAAAAATCATTACTTAAATTACAAATGCACTTAGTAACAAACATTTTATTCATAATAGTAACCATTATTTTATGCCTACACTAAGTTAAATATATATACTTCTAACGTCAATATCTTTATATTCCGCCAACGTCTACCATTCATTGCTATTACTTCTCGTACTTCGTCATTCAGTCTTTGTGTTCGATCTTGATATATTATCGTCTCCCGATATACTTGTCACTTCCATGAGCCAATACGTATACACACTTAGAAAATTGTTTTCAAAATTATATGCTACCACACAAGCATCAATAACGACATAAACACTTAAAACTCTTAAACTTATTTAAACCTTGTTGAGTCTTAAATGGGAATTGTGTACTAAACTTGCCGTACTAATCTAGGTCGCGTGTCGGTGCCGCTCACTATCACTACTTGACTTTTCACCATCAGACTGCTTTTGCTGAGGTGAGTTTATAGCCCCACTTTACTTATACTTGCTTTACAAAATTGGGGTGAGAAACATGCAAAACCTTTTTATGGACCAATACTATTCTTTAAAACTATTACGTGGAGAGCCTAAGCCCTTGATCCCATACTTATGCCCACTTTCATGAACCGTTAGTTCCTGCGGGAAGCGCGATTGCTATAGATAGATCTATTGGGGTGACTCCCCCGTTCGGTTGGCCACACATAGGTCAATGCGAAACGTATAACATATCGGAACCGAGTGTATTGGGATAAACACTCGCAATGGGCCCCTTATTTAAATTGTCGTAGTTTCGGTTGCATGAACTTAGTGCTAGCGTAATAGACTATTTTTTATGGCATTATATTCGTTGTAATGCGCATATGCTCTATACATTGGTCCAACTATACAGCTTACTATAAACCTATGAACTCACCAGCTTTTCGCTGACTTTTAAGCATGTTTTTCTCAGGTGTTTGATCCACGTGACGGAAGCAAGGTATTGGCAATGCAAGGATCGTAGACTATTTACCGAAGTGTTCTTACACATCTATGAATTGTTTTAAAATTGGGACCACTTAAACTATGAACTTTATTTTTCCGCAAATGAACTTGTTGTAAACTCTAACTACTTGGTGTAATATATTTAAACGGAGTATGTATTCCGTTCTTTATTACTTTGTGTTGTGATTTCTAATTTAGTAGCACCCCTTGACCCAAATGCTTCCGCTATACCAGATTTGGGGGTGTTACACTCTGATTTGATAAATAAATATCAGAAATCATAAGAGGATTGGTGGTTTTAAATTGGTTAGTTAATTTTAACAATTATATGCATGTTTGATTTTTCTTTGATTTTAGGATTTTATGGGTTTAATCGGTGATTTAATTATTTTTTAATACATCGTGCCTCTAATTGTTGATCTATGTATAAATTTCGTACCTGTGTTTTGGTTTATGAGTTAAGTTTTGGGTTTAAGCCAGTTTTGTGTTAATATTGAGCAATGGGTTACTTAGTGGTGGTTTGGTGGTTGCATTAGCAAAAACCACCACTAATTTTTAATATGGCCATTTGGGTGATCACCGTTTTGGTTTGTTCATTTATCGATGATCAACTTAATATGCAAATATTCATTCAACATGGCTGTTTTATTCTTTTTATGGTTCTTCTTTGCCTTGCCTAATGTATGCTGCACTAATAGATATATGGTATTTTTTGCTTTTTCTTAGAGCGTAGATAAGTTATATATTACAGTATTTGTTAACTTATTAGTACGTAGGTTTATGATGAAAATCTTTAGACTAAAGCTTCTAAGTTCTTAATTCATAATCTTTAACAAAAGCAAAGTTTCTTCACCTTAGATGTGCATTTGTTCGTACATGTAGGTAGAGCCGCAGAGCAACTACCCTTTCAAAATTATTTGACCCAGTTTCAATTTTCAAAGTTTCAAAGTCGTCACCTTTTACGGAAATCTATTATAGGTTGAAATCATAATTTACCCATGAGGTGACATGGTCGCTATAAGCCTATAATGTTTGTATCGTTTAGTTTATGTAGATTAATCTAATTATGTGTTTTTATTGTAGAGGCTGAAGTTAATCCACAACAACAAACAATACGATGAGATGAAGTTAAAGATTGTTGCTCGGAAGGTACGCATGCAACGGGGTGAGTAAACTGGGCACTTACACATCAGACCTATTGAATGTATCTGACACGAAAACAATAGAAGCTGATATGTAAGTCCATGGTAATGGTGGGAGGTATTCATCCTCCGTCATTGTAATATCCCCATGAACCCTGAATATAAGCTGAATCAAGGCGTAAGATCGAGTTCGTCTATTATAAACTTGACATGTGTTCATAGTTTTTTGTTTCGGACTATATCACATTTTGATAGCTAAAGTTGTATTCTTCTTAATGTTTGTTCTAGATTGGTGCATAATGAGATAGGAAGCGGATCATAACCTCATACATCACGGGAAGAACAAACGGAACTTATTTTTATGTTGAATGTTGGTTCAGCTTATGATACCATGCGAAAGTGCTACCAGTCGTAAGTGAAAAAAAATTAATTTTGAAAAAAATATGTTTTTTTGGTTTGTGATTTGAGGAGCGGCTAAACAGGTTGTCATTTGCCGCTACTCATAATGCAGTTATGCAGACTACAGTTGGTAAGCTATCTAATGCAATTGACTTTTTGTCTTAATTTTTTAGGTTTGCTTAATCATTATAAGCCTACAGACTTGGTGATCTTCACAATTCAGCTTTCCAGCAAACTTGACGACACATGTGGGAAGTATGGAAACTGAGGAAATGTTTTGGATGCCTGGATTTGAAGAGCTTCATACTACTAATATGCTTCTTCGTCAACGTATTAGGGATCTCAGGTATTGATTTTTAAAATTTTGGTAATTTATTGATGGAATTTTATAAATTTATTTGTTGGTTTNAAAATGGATCCTCTCATATATACAGTAAGCCTTGATTGATATTTGATAATATGATGTAATCTTTGTTTTACCATTCTGTTATTCTTTAGTGTAGAAGTCTCAAATTTTCATTGTTATATACTACAGATTGCATTCCAAGTTTCAAGGGTTTGTGGGATTGCATATTAAGCAACAACATACATGTTGAAAGCTTCTTTATGTGATTTTATTTGTTTGTAAAAGGTGAGGGTTTGTTATAACAACACAAAACAATATGATTCTATTGGAGTTTATTTGAGATGCCTTCTATAACATGGTAGTATACGTATTTTACCAGGGTAAGAAAACCCTATACCCCAAAAAAAAAACATGGTGGTATACGACAGTTTCTATTACTATCGTGTCATGTTAGTATCCTGTTGTTTTTATGTTGGTTATTAATTGTTGAACATCGATACATTTACTAAAACATGGTAACTTCGTGGTTTCTATTAGCCTAACTAGACCCTAACACTATGGTAACTTCGGACCCTTTTTTTTTTCTTTTTTTTTATTTTATTTATTTTTTTTGTCTAACTTATAAAAGATTGACTTCGTATAACCAGACATTTTTATAAAAAGTGTTGGTAACAAATATGAATATATTAACACCTTTAACGTCTCACAAAACTGTTGTTAATAAATCTCACTCTTTGTGACAATTATATATAACAAGGCATTTATATAACATAAATTAAATTATTTGTTTTTTAATAAATAAAAATATATTATTCAAAAAATTAGAAAAAATCCCGCGCGTGCGCGGGCATTATATCTAATTGACATTATGACATGAACCATGTCTTAAAGCTTTGTATAATAAATGTCTCACTTTTTTATTTATTTTCCTAATTTGACATTATGACATTAAAACCATGTCTTAAAATGGGCAAGTTTTTCTGAAAAACTTATCATAAAATCACATTTTGAGATTATGTATATAATTGATTGTGATGTCCTCTCGATTTCACATGCAGAGCTCGAATAATTTGAAAATATCAATAAGAGTTGAGATATCGTGTTTTATGGTGTTCACAAATCGGGTAATACCGACAGGAATCGAAGACTAAAACCGAATCGAATTGCATAAAATCGAACCAAATTTGTCAAAATCGAACCAAACTAAATTAAATACTTGGTTTTGGGTTTGGATATGGTTTTAGCAAATCGTAAACCGAAGCGAACTAAAAACCAAATTCACATAAATATATTTTTTTTTCTATAGATTTATAATAATAATAATAATAATAATAATAATAATAATAATAATAATAATAATAATAATAATAATAATAATACAATTAAAACAATTAAAACAAGTATATAAATTATATATTTCAAAAAAAAAATAACAACAAATTAAAACTCTTTCTTGCTATAAATAAATTAAAACAAATATATAAATTATATATTTCAGGTTATTCGGGTCAACACGAAAACCGACTCGAACAAAAATTGGGTTTTCGATTCGGTTCGGTACCAAAAAAAAAAGATTTTTAACCAAATAATCCGAACAACCTGATAATCGAGAACCGATGAACACCATTACATTTTTTCATACAATAAACTGGTGGTGGACAACCGGGTCCGGGTCAACCTTCGTACCCGCTTGTTTTTGTTAAAGAGATACAGTATAATGTAATAATGTAATAATGTATACATAAAGTTTTAAGTAACAATTGCAAAAGTTGATCCTGTTAAATAGCAGGTACTAGTTTTTAGAACATCAAAATCGCAATCGTAGTTTATGTGACATGTGTTGATACAAAAGTTGGGCGTGGCTTGACTTGAGTACCAATTCGGGTAAAGTTGCTTGAGACCTGCGCACTAAGAAAACAACAAACACCGTTAGGCTTATCGAGGGATTGTCTCCCCCGATTATCCTCCGGCGTGAGAGTAAGTAATCGTGTTTTGGGTTAAGGTTCGTAGCTTAGGGTTCTATATCGTACCTTTAGAGGGCTGAGGAGACCTCTATTTATACACACGAAACCCTAGTTGGTTTCATGTTCCCCAATCTTCGGTATTCGATATCTATCAATAATAATAGAAGATATCGCATATCGGATAAGTGCCCATATCCGGGCTTGGGCCTGCATGTGCCTAGGCGTTAACTAAATAGTCCACTCGTGGTGGGCTTTAAGTATAATTATGTATTCGCGAGCCTCGTGGGCTGCAAGTATCGTTGTAATGGCCCATTTGTGATGGGCTTGCGTATTGGATGGGTGCATG
>LBNU01011905.1:38994-54493 GCA_014162995.1 Artemisia annua | reverse complement strand
AAGATTACTTACTCTCCGCCGGAGGATATCGGTTGGGAGACAAATCCCTCAGATAGTCCTAACGGTGTTTGTGTTTTTCTTAGTGCGCAGGTTCCAAGCAATTTTACCCGAATTAGGTACTCAAGCAATCCACGCCCCAACTTTTTGTATCAACAGTGGCGCCATACGTGGGACCATACACTAAAGCAGCTATTCCAAAAAGACTAGAAACAGCAAAAAAACTAGCAACATGGAGTCAGTTACGAACTTCAGCTGGACCAAACTAACAGGGAAGGTCGCCAGAACAACCAGAACCCCAGGCAAAACTACTGAACAAACATGCCGCAACCATAGGGGAAAGGGAACCCAGAGACAAAAATCACACCCAATCACAAGGGTACCCAAACGGATTTCACACTACCACCACCACAGTTCGAAATCCAGCGAGGGAAAACACCAACGCGACCAGTTCAACCACCCGTGGACAGACAATGCCGGAGAGGTAGAAATCACTCGGGCCAGTCACATAGCACCTCCTGCGACATCAGGAACCGCAACCTGGCGACGAAGCGTCATCCCGCTGGGAGGAGTCGTACCCGAGCCGTACCTCCAAGCTGAGTTCGTGGCTAAAAATTTGAATCCAACCTCCCTCCTGCGAGAGGAGGCAAAGAGAAGTTGAACCAAAGCATTCAAGCCGACTCGAGTTTTGACTCAGAACTGAGACGCATCCCCGCCACCTTCTCGCAAGGCGCGAGAACGACATTCTCGTTTAGGGTTAAGGCTCGTAGCTTAGGGTTTAATATCGTACCTTTAGAGGGCTGAGGAGACCTCTATTTATACACACGAAACCCTAGTTGGTTTCGTGTTCCCCAATCTTCGGTATTCGATATCTATCAATAATAATAGAAGATATCGCATATCGGATAAGTGCCCATATCCGGGCTTGGGCCTGCATGGGCCTAGGCGTTAACTAAATAGTCCACTCGTGGTGGGCTTTAAGTATAATTATGTATTCGCGAGCCTCGTGGGCTGCAAGTATCGTTGTAATGGCCCATTTGTGATGGGCTTGCGTATTGGATGGGTGCATGACCCGGATCCATACCATACGTCATCATTAGGTTTTACAAAACAATTTTTATTGCCAATTCGCAAGATAAAGTTAAAAGCTTTTATTTGAGGTATTGGGTTCATCAATTAGAGAAGAACCATCAATTATCATCCACCAAAGTGGAATTGAGGTAAATCACCCTTAAGATGATATTGTACATCTAATGGTGATGTAAATAAGACGTCTTTAACTAACTCATAAGTGCATGGAAACCAAAGGTAGACTCTAGGCTCTTTCCAAACCTTGTTTCCATCACTATGAATTAGCTAAAAAAAGACTTACGTACAAGACCATATGTACAAAAACATCAATCAAACACAAAGTTTATAATTTTCATCTTAAAACATATTAAAAACTATTACAATACAAATCTCGTCACGAGGATGCATTTAACGCATTACGGCATGTAAGGCCAACCCCTAAGTATGACACATAATCGTATTGTAAAGTTCTTAATAATTATTATGTTTCACCATTATTAGTCTAATTAATTTTCTTATCAATAAATTACCCTTGTTATTGCTCACAACTTTGATAAACACATAACACATAAACAATTAATTTAAAAGAAAACAAATAAACAACTAATAAATAATTAAAAGATGAAAAAATTAGCCACATGCATACTTAATTAGATAAAACCTAATTAAATCAATTCTAGGTTTATAACGTGTATAATTAACTAAAGCTTTCACTTTGCACAAGTGAGCCACATCCATCGAATAATCGAATAATCGATTGCGTAAGCTAGAGTTAATTAATACACCACTGCACATAACAAGTAAATTGATTTTAATTATACTTGGGGTCTTCCCCAATTTTAAATCTATCTAATAATTAAGACGTGGAATATATACTTGCAATTAGAACAATTTAAACAATCCATGACTAACATGCATGTTTTGTCATGGATTCATGCATAACAATTACCACATAGTTCACATAAACATGTTACAAACCTAGGGTTTCTAACCAATTAATTAATCTTAATTAATTAACACAAACCCTAATTAGGGTTTTATAAAGAAATCGACCCCCCCCCCAAATTAGGGTTAGGGTTTTATTTCTCTTAAAAAAAATAAGTAAAAACCCTAGAAACAATAACATGTGCATCTAAAACAATTAAAGATACGTTTTTTTATAGTTTTAGTAAGCAATTACATGTTATACATGGCTCGTGATGCCACTATTAGAATTTTAATGCTATGACTATCATATATTAATTAGTGTATCAAGTAGCACAAGTTGCGGAAGCGTAGGATCAAGTATAACACATAATAGTTAACCAAAACATAAAGAAAACGTACCGTATGCAATTCTTGATTCTTGAACTATGAAAACAATAGATCTATGATAAACCCCTTACCGTTTTGTTTATCGATTTCTTGATAACAACAATAGTGTGTTGTTACCTCGTTCTTGTACACACAAACTAAACTGTATTAAGGTTATGCAAGTAAATCACACAAGAATGTTTTTAGAAAACAAAAATCGAAAAACCCTAAAGGTTTAGGGTTGTTCAAACGGTTTTGGAAGCAAGGGAAAGAAGAAAACACTTCAGGGTTATGTGTGTGCACAAAAGGTGAGAAACAAATAACCCTTGGATGTGTATATATAGTGGAATAGAAACTTGGAGCCAAAGCTAGGGTTTGGGTTACCCCTTGCCCATGGCTGGTTGATCTAGAGCCCAAGGGGGTCTCTAGATCCTTCTCTTGGTTTCCTAATTATCCACAAACTCTTCTTTCATTATTTGCGTTTAACGATCGTTAGTCATTTAACGATAAATACTAACGGTCGTTAAGTTCTTGTGTCTAATAATAAATATATAAATACATTTATTATTTCTCTTTAATACTCGTTTGTATCGTGTGCAATCCCGAGGTCTCGGGTTCGATACTAGACATTTACACGTTAATAATTTAACCATATTCCAACAAGATTGAAGTAATGGGAGACGTCTTAAACCCGAAATTCTTCTCTTTACGTCACTCGATTCATATATGGCTTGTTATGAGGAGACGTCTTAAAACCCAAGATAGATTGAAGCAATGAGATGTCGGCATTAATGTCGACTTAAACCTGCTCCAATTTCCGTTGTGTAAAGGGCAACGTGATTCTCATGTTCATTTGTTTTTTGAATGCCCTTTCTCGACTAAGGTGTGGTCTATAGTTTTAAAGGAGGCTGGTCTTCCAATTCTTTCTCCCCATATGGGATGATGTGATGGACTAGCTTCTTACCATTTGCGTTCCTGAGTTTTATTTTTGAAAGAAGAGAAAAAAAGTGGGAAGAAAACAAAATAAATTCGTGTTCCTGAGATTTTTTAGGAAAGAAGGGAAAAGAAGATGAGAATAATTTTGGCTAAACTTCTCTCCAAAATTTTTTCCCAAAGTGGGATGATCTGGAGAGAAGTTATATTTGGAAGTTTTAAAAAAATAAGTTTACTTAAATGACCTAATATAAAACATAACTTTTAAATATAACCAAGGGCATAATTGTAAAATCATCTGTTATCTCTTCTTTTCTCTCCTAAGTCGGAAACATGATATAAAAAAATTAATTTAATTCATTTCCTCTTCTTTTCTGTCCATTTTTAACTCTTCTCTTCTCTTCTTTCATTTCAAAAACTTGGGAACATACATTTTATTTGACAGGAACGAAATGGTCGTATTCATAGTAAACCTGCAAAGAAATCGGAGGAGGTATCAAACATCACTCTAGACACGGTGAGATCAAAGATTGCATCGGTTAGTGTTGTTATAAAAAAACTAAAAACTCAAAGGGCTAATAAGTAATAATGGCAAAACCTTTATGTGTTTGACTTTATTTGGTACTTGATTAAGCATCTGCTTTTCATTCGTTCCTAAAACCCTGAATTCAATCGGAACCCATTTCTCAATCCTTTACAAAACCATGATCCCACAGTCAAAAAAACCTCTAAACAACGAAGAAGACATCATATGCAAATTACCAAACGAATTGCTTACAAAAATCCTATCTTTACTTCCTGAATCCGATGCAAATCGAACCCGCATTCTGTCGAAAAGATGGAAAAGCCTCTACGCATTGCTCCCAAATGTTCATTTAGTTATGCCCTTTTGTTGGTCATTTGAACAAGCCAACAAGTTTCATGATTTTGTTGATCAAACCCTTGCCATTCGTGGCAATATGGCTGTTGAAAAGTTTTTTTTGTATTGTTCTAAGAATTGCGATTATGGTCGTGTTTATGATTTGATTTGCGCGGTTGTGCGGTGTAAAGTACGAGTAATTGAGCTTAGGTTTCCAGCTGATAGGTATAGAGTTAAGTTCTGTTGGGATTTGTTTAAGACTTGTAATACGCTCGTTGAGTTGACTTTGAAAGGTGAGTTTGTGTTAGATGTGCCTGGAGATAATTTGTTGTTTCCGTTTCTGAAGAAACTTGATTTGGTGTCAATTGTTTATGCGTGTGATCAGTCGGCCGCGAATTTGATTAGTGGGTGTCCTGTTTTGGAAGAGTTGTTTGTGGAGAGACAAGTGATTGGTCGTTCGGATTATTTGCAGAGGTTGAATATATGTTCGGCGTCTTTGAAGAGATTAAGGTTGTCGTTTGCGATGTGTGTTAGTGGGGATTATGAGGTTGTGATTGATGCTCCGAAATTGGAGTATGTTAATGTTTTGGATGTAATGTTGACGTATTACTATTTGACGAAACCTTTGTGTCTGAATGAAGCGCACATCAAGATACAGGCCACTAGTGATAGTGAATCTGTTACTCAATTTGTGACAAGTATTTCGTCTGTCAAAATATTGACATTAACTGATTCAACTTTGATGGTATGTTTACTTATTTATCTTGCAAGTTTGAGTATCTTAATTTATGCCAATTTTTGTTATATGACTTATATCCCGACACTCTGTTGAAAAAGCCCCAAAACACGAAATGGTAAAGAAATTTCTGAGAAAAGCTAGAAACTTTAAATGTGTATTTGGCTATAGGATGATGATGATGTTAATTGGTTGGTTTATGCAGGCTTTATGCTACATCCCTGACATGCCCGTGTTCCCTAATTTGGTCAAGTTTGCGATTGGTAATGTTCTTTGGGGCTGGAGTACACTGCCGAGACTCTTAGAGAATATGCCTAATCTTGAGCATATTACCTTTTTGCATGTAAGTTTATTTGTACCTAGAACTTTTTTTATGAATGTTACTCTTCATATTCTGTTTTCACTTGCTTTGGTGGTGTTTGGCTATGCGTTTTGAAAGTGATTCAGATTATTTTGACATGAAGTCACAATAAACTGTTTTCAAGTATTTTGGATAAACAATTATGGTGGTTTTATGACCATTTGGATAATCAGTTTAATATTAGCTGCAACGAAACTGATTATTTACGGCCAAGAGAGGATTAGTCATGCCTATGTAGTACATTTAAGACCCTTGATTATTTACGAAACACATACAAAGTCTTAATTACCACAATAGACATGCCTGTGTAGCACATTTAAGACCCTTGAGTAACATTAAAACTATCTAGTGTAACATAGCATTCTTTAACAGAAATACAAACAACAGATACAAACTTCTTCATACAAAACTATTCACTTCTATATCCTTCGAGAACTATGTTCCAGCTTCTTTCCACCTTTTTAACTGCCAATGTGTCTTTTACTTTCAAACTCATCAGTTTCATCTTGACTGTTTCTATAATCATTTGACTGATTTCATCTTCACCTATAGACTGCAGCACCAATAACCAATGGCGGAGCTAGAAAAAAATTTCTTAGGAGGGCCGAAACAATTTTTTTTTTTCGGGAAGAACATTAGATGGGAGGGCCGAGATGGAAAAAATAAAATTTTAACACATAAAATTGAGAAAAAAAATACACTAACGGGCTTAGGCCTAGGGGGGCCGGGACCCTTCCCGGTCCCTTAATCGCTCCGCCCATGCCAATAACTAGTCTTCTCACAACATTCCATATGCTATTACCAGCATGTAACTGAGAAAACTCTTTAACATTGTCAGTCCATTTCTGAGAGAAATTCCTGTTTAATAATCCTTGAAGAAGAGGTGCTCATGAGAATCACTTTTAAGCTTGCATAGAGCACATTCCAATACATCATTTGTCTTCCATTTCTTGATCCTATCTTGTGTAAGAAGCTTTTCTTGGATAGCCATCCACAATACACAAGAGTGCTTTGGAATACATTGTGGGAACCATACGAATGTCTTCCAACCAACTTTCTGTCCTATTTTACCGGGGGTAACCCTTTTACCGAAAAAAACCAACTTTCTGTCCATTTAAACACATATCTTTCCACACATTCCTAATTGAAAACTTTAACTTTTTGCCTTCATTTGTCATCCACACAATCTTATTGTTCTCTCCACTTATTATTGTAGGGACTTTAACATTCTTGAGCATAGGATATTTGTCATACCATTCATCAGGCCATTGCCACACATTTCCATTTATTGCATCTGCCACAGAACAGCTATCAGCCATTCTTGCATCATATATTTCCCTTTTTGAAATATTATGACACAAAGGTCCTTCTGAGCACCATTTGTCATACCAGATTGCTGTATTAGTACCATCACCAATCTCAAACCATATATATATGATCTTTGACTCTGTTTCTCAAGCCCAAAATATTCTTCCAAACACTATTGTTATTCATTTCAGTAGGTATACGCCAAACCACCTTGATCCATAGGTTTGCAAATGTTCTCCCAAGTCACTTTTGCTCTTCCTTTACATAACTCTCCTTGATTCCATAGAAATCCTTTTAGTAGGTTGTTAATGTGATTGATCACTGATTTTGGTAATACAGTATACTTGCATTGAGGCCAATACTGATGCAATTAATTGCCAACCTCCCAGCATAACTCAAGCTTTTGTTTTTCCAATCATTGATCTTCATTCTCACTTTATTACTAGTGGCTTACAATCAGAAATACTGAGTTGCTTGGTGATTAAGGGAACACCTAAGTATCTTACAGGTAATTTGCCTATACAAAATGGTAGAAGTTGTAGAATATCCTCGTGTTCCTTAGCAGACAAACCCCCGAAGAAAATTGTACTCTTTTTCATATTTGGCTCAAGTCCTGATACACTACTGAACTCTTCTAGAGACTTTTTAATCACTTTACAGAGCAAACATCTCCATGACAAAACACCATTAGGTCATCAGCAAAACACAGGTGCGTGATCCTGAACTTTTTACACCCAAAATGATATTTAAACTGTCCGAGACTGTTATATTCTTCTTTAGCATCATATTTAAAACCTCCATAACTAGGGTAAAAAGATAAGGTGATATTGGGTCACCTTGTCTTAAGCCTCTATACCCCCATTTTGAAATATCCAACTCTTTCCCATTCACATTTTGAAAACTTTGTAGTTGTGTCACATGTTATTATCCACTGCACCATCTTTTCATGTAAACCAAAAGCTTCTAAAACTATTTTGAGGAATTCCCGGTTAATAGTGTCATATGCCTTTTGGAGATCAATTTTTAGAGCACATTTCTTTCCAGTGGTTTTTCTGTTATAGCCTAAGCAACTCTTGAGAAAGAAGGATGTTGTCACTTGTCAGTGATTTGTCTTCCTGCTATAAAAGCACTTTGGTTCTCACTAACTAACTTCCCCAGTACCTTCTTTATCCTATTAGTTAGTACTTTACCTATGCACTTGTAGATGACATTACAATATGCTATTGGCCTAAAGTCAGATACACTATTGAGTCCCCATTGAACTGTAAAAAAGGTTTAACTACATATTGAGTCCCCAAGAAACCTTGAAAATGTTTCAGAAACTGACCAGCCACCTTTCCATTTTCAAATCTTTGACCTTTATCATCACAAACAGAACTAGTTAGTCCCCTGTGCTTTCATCCTTTTAAGAATTTTATGAAAAAATGCAGTTTTCATATCTCCTTCATTCAACCAGTCCACTTTTGCCTTTTGATACCTTAATCTTTTCTCATCTTTCATTGCTTCATAATAATCTGTAAGTGCCTTGCAGCTTATGTCTTTCAGCACTTCATTATGAGGGTCTTTTTCTAAATCACTCTGAGCCTTTTTTAATTTCCCTCTGCAATCTTCCACTCTTTCAAATACATTTCCCTTTTGCCAACTCAAATTAGTCAAAGGCTGCTTCTTAGATTTTAGTTTCTTCACAAGCTTTTACATACCGCACACTTGTACATACTGCACCCTTTAACCTCTTTTTTCCATTCTTCTTTCACTATCTGAATAAATTCATCCTTATGTGCTATGAAATTTGAAAATCTGAAAGCTCTTTTACATTTAATCATCTCCTTTAGCAGTGTAAGCTCACAAGGTGAATGATCAGAAATCATGTATGGTAGGAACTTCCCATTTTCTTCATTGAACTGACTTACAAAATTATCATTCACCAAAATCCTATCCAACTTCTTTAAAATTTTACATCTTGGATTCTTTAAACTTTTTGTCCAAGTAAAAATGAACCCAGAGCTCTTAATATCCTCAACTTCTATTTCTTCAACACAGTTTTGGAATTCTATCATATCTGATATCACTAGAAGAACTTGAACTCCCATTTGAGTGTTCATTAACAGTTAGAGTCACATTGAAATCCTCAAGAATTGCCCATGGAGTTCCATTTGTTATCAGCTTCTGTATTTTCAAATCTTTCCATAAATTCTTCCTCTCCATTCCAGCATTACTAGCATACACTATTGTTACATAGAACTTTGCTTTTTTNCTTTCCATTTTCAAATCTTTGACCTTTATCATCACAAACAGAACTAGTTAGTCCCCTGTGCTTTCATCCTTTTAAGAATTTTATGAAAAAATGCAGTTTTCATATCTCCTTCATTCAACCAGTCCACTTTTGCCTTTTGATACCTTAATCTTTTCTCATCTTTCATTGCTTCATAATAATCTGTAAGTGCCTTGCAGCTTATGTCTTTCAGCACTTCATTATGAGGGTCTTTTTCTAAATCACTCTGAGCCTTTTTTAATTTCCCTCTGCAATCTTCCACTCTTTCAAATACATTTCCCTTTTGCCAACTCAATTTAGTCAAAGGCTGCTTCTTAGATTTTAGTTTCTTCACAAGCTTTTACATACCGCACACTTGTACATACTGCACCCTTTAACCTCTTTTTTCCATTCTTCTTTCACTATCTGAATAAATTCATCCTTATGTGCTATGAAATTTGAAAATCTGAAAGCTCTTTTACATTTAATCATCTCCTTTAGCAGTGTAAGCTCACAAGGTGAATGATCAGAAATCATGTATGGTAGGAACTTCCCATTTTCTTCATTGAACTGACTTACAAAATTATCATTCACCAAAATCCTATCCAACTTCTTTAAAATTTTACATCTTGGATTCTTTAAACTTTTTGTCCAAGTAAAAAAGAACCCAGAGCTCTTAATATCCTCAACTTCTATTTCTTCAACACAGTTTTGGAATTCTATCATATCTGATATCACTAGAAGAACTTGAACTCCCATTTGAGTGTTCATTAACAGTTAGAGTCACATTGAAATCCTCAAGAATTGCCCATGGAGTTCCATTTGTTATCTGCTTCTGTATTTTCAAATCTTTCCATAAATTCTTCCTCTCCATTCCAGCATTACTAGCATACANTTTTTTTTTTTTTTTTTTTTTTTTTTTTTTTTTTTTTTTTTTTTTTTTTTTTTCTGAATAGATTCCCACTAAGAAGAACAAGCTCTGTTTACATCTCTTTAAAAGCTAATTTGATAGAATCTTACTCCCGTTTAACAAACCGTCCTGCCTTTTTTTTTTGCACATTGATGACATATATGGTTACTGTATCTTATTATGACTTCATACAATAGAAGCACATCCAAACACTGTGCTACTACAACCCAACTTATCACAGCTGATTTGATTATTCTAATTATTAAATATTACATAATCACTCTCAAAAAGCACATGCAAACACCCCTTTGTCTCAAAGTAAAGTTTTTGACATATCAATGATTTTTCAATTTTGTATCATCAAGTATATTGTAGATAACATAATCTTTCTAAAAATGGCTATTAATTCTGAAGTTTAAAGGTAACTTGTTTGACCGCAAGATTTATGAGGGAGCATCAGGGAATCTGTGACTTATAACTAATTACTGGTAATTTCTTGTTTGTCTATCCGTAGGGGCTTCTACCATTCCCACATGTACAACATAGTTTCGACATGCGTTGGAACCCACCAGTCGAGGTACCGACTTGTCTTCGGTTGAAAATGAAGGAAATCATAATTAAGAATCGGGAAACTATAACTCAAGAAGAATTCACCTTGATAAAGTACTTGCTAAAACAGTGTAAGAATTTGGAGATATTGATGATAAATGCTCATAAAATTGATCATAAGAGGCGAGACAGGTTATTGAACTTCCCCCGTGGCTCCAATTTGTGCTGCATCAAACTCGTTTGAAGCCCTCCAAGATCCCGGTAGAGATTCTCACAGATTATATGTAAAGTTGGTGCTTTTATTACCTATGGCCACTCTGTCCAGTTACATTCGGAATCTTTCAGGGGTCATTTTGAATCTTTGCAAACTCAGGCATTGCTCAAACTTGTGTTTCAAATTTGTTCAATTGGTGCTTTTAGTAATTATGGGATCAAAGATTATATGAAGTTGGCCATGTTTAATGCTTTTGTGTTTGCTTTCTTTTCTATATTTATGATAATATTTAAATGTGCGGAAATGTGAAAAGATACGTACCATAGGACTCATACACATGTCGGGTTGATTCATTGAACCCGGGGCTTATATGGGTTTTCAGGGATGGTGCACAAATGAATACAGGACAAGGGCAAGTTCTTTGCAACATTTTTGCCTTTTGGAGAATCTGGCAGAGGTTTTTATGTGGGAGACACAGTGTGCAATGGCACGAAATTGTATCATGTGTGTTATGCATACAGCCTATGTTTGTGGTAGGCCATGTACGTGTATATGTATGTGTACGTGTAGGTGTTGTATAAGCCAAAAGGTTAAGTCCAAAGATAAACAACAAACTTTCTCAAATTTCAACATTATAGGTAACGGACTTTGAAATATCTCATTACCATCATTATAACTTGTTGGAACCGGTAAATATAAGCAACTAGACTATAGACCCGCGGGTTTCGCGGGTGGCGATAAAATGAGAATTGATACTCACACCACATCTTTTGATGCATGCACCACAATTTGTGCATTACAATTTGTACCGTACAATACTGTAATGCACAAATTTGTGGTGCATGCATCAAAAGATATGGTGTGAGTATCACCCCCAATAAAATATTGTACTAAAACTAAGATAAAGCATGTTATGATAGAAAAAGAAAATGGTAAAATGCAAAAATGGTCACTAAAGTATCACGAAATCGCAAAAATGGGACCGAGTCATAAAGGCGTGCAAAAAAACTACTAACGTTACGTAAAAGTGCAAAAAAGCCACCGAGAGCCTTTTTTTGCTAACTTTCGTTACTCAAGGGTATTATCGACATTTCACTCGTTTCCCGCCTTTGACTAGTAACACTTTATTTCAATGACCAAATTTGCAAAGTCTTAACTGAAGTTTGCAGCCAAAAGACACGTGTCAACCAAAGAGATTGCCTCGGGATTTGTTCTGGTTGAGTAATAAATTTGCAAATGTCGTTTCCTTTCCCTCCTAATGTAACACGGCAACCAAAACTTTCTCAAATTTCAACATTCTAGGTTACGGACTTTGAAATATCTCATTACCATCATTATAACTTGTTGGAACTAATAAATATAAGAAAACTAAGAAAACAATAAACCAAAATAAAACGGGATAACCCAAAAACTACGAAAGCAAATTCGACACCAACAAAAGTCGTCTCGGAAATTAATACCCTAGATTTGACACTAACAAAAGTCATCTCGGGAATTGATACCCTGGATTCGACACCAACAAAAGTCGTCTCAGGAATTGATACCCTGGATTCGACATAAAAAAAAGTAAAAAAATAAATAAAATAATTATAGTTATTATTTTTTTTTTTCAATGAACAAAACAATTACTTAATCGACTGACGAACAAACAAAAGCACAATATTGAAACTAAAAGCTAACGATCCAGTGACTTCTCCTCCAGTCAGCATCCATCTCCTCATTGTTTAACTAAAAAGGATCCTACCAAAAAATAAGCAATGTGATGACACTATTATTGATGACGAAACTTAGCACTGCTTCGTCTTTTTTTGCTTTCCTTTTCCTTCTTTGGCGTCATGGTGGGATAGGTGTTTTATTGATAGTGTTTGACGGGGCGGCATAGGTGGAGGCGGCTCAACTTAGCCATCTAGGTCTGAGGATCAGACCCGCTCTGATACCATGTTAGACAATGAAACCCATAGGTATAACTTTATTAATGACTACTATGTTTAATAGTGAAACCCTAATACCCAAAACCCACAAACCGGCTTTGGGCCTAATTATCCACTAATACTCCCCGCAGTTCGAGCGGCGATCGCGAAAGCTCGAACTGGAGTAGTAAACTAAGAAAGCAAATTAAAACAATAAACAAAAATAAACTAAGAAAGCAAATTTGACACCAACAAAAGTCGTCTTGGGAATTAATACCCTGGATTCGATACCAACAAAAGTCGTCTCGGGAATTGATACCCTGGATTCAACACCAACAAAAGTCGTCTTGGGCTAACTAACTTATTTATCTAATATAAAATCGTGGCTTCGTTACTGGTGCTACCTCAATGGTATCGAGCTTTTCAAATGAAATGGCTTGACAAAAGAAATTAAATTTGAGCATATAAACATACATTATTATTATTTTCCTTAATTAGTAACACAAATGCTCTCTAAATCTGAATTTTTATATTTGCATATTACTTGAAGTGGTGAATCTTAACAAATGACTATGCTAATGAATCCTGAATTCGTGGACACGGGTCCAACGAAATTTAAGTTGAATAACTCACATTAGTAAGCAAAGTTAATATATTTACAACTTTTTGTAAGTTGCCTTATGGATTTCATGGTTTAATATAATTAAGCTTCTTTAATGCTTTAAAGCATGTTCGGGTATGTATGAAACTTCCAAATTTAAGAAGGGGAGATATGAAATCGCCCTTATATTTAATCATTAGTGATTCAAGACTAAGAATACTTTATAAAGATTATTATATGATTTTTTTAGTTATCTCACTTGTTGTTAGTATATATGTTGTGAGCAATTTATTATTAGCAACCCGTGATTATCACGGGTGATGTATAAGGAAAGCTTTAAATTTATAATACTAGTTTCACCGATTTTAATAAACCAAACACACGGGTAAAGTATAACCCCCGTTGGTAGTATTAGATTAAGGTAAGACCAGGTCGTATCCACAGGGACTTATTTCGTTCGGATTAAGTATAATAATTAGTAAAACAAGACAAGTGACGATTATAGAAATATGAGGAATTCAAATATTAAAACAAATGATTGTTTCAATAGCTTAGATAATCAAGTGACAATGCTTATGTTTGATCTCAGCTTGATAAAGAAGCACAACTTATAAGAAAGCTATTTTCGTCAAAAGAGCAATTTCATAACTCGTAGGTTCAATTCAAGATTCATATTTACCTATTAAGTGATTTCTCTTGAAATAGTATTTCATATCAAGTCTAGATTATTATTGATTCTTCTAAGTGGATTTCTACTTTCAAAGACTAGTAATGCAGATAAGTTTCTAGAAATGCGTTTAACACGTTGGTTCTTTCGACCTATCCCAACATATTATATTCAACCAGTTTCAATAAATAAATGTAATAAGACTAGAGATGAAATAGTCCGCAATATAAACTTGAAATTGGTAGAGATCAAAACATAATCATAAGTCGCTTTATTATATTCACATATCCAAGCAATCACAAGAGGTTTAGCCTTTCATAGCTAACGAGTTCATAATAACAGAAGTGAGTAAATAGTAAACAAGAGACATATAGATTGGATTGATCAAATGATTACACAAGTGTCACAAGTAACCAAGAATTTGACACCAACAAGTACTTAACACCCCTTTTTCTGATTCGTTTACCCCTGCAACTAGCTCTGGATATCACGTATTACTTCAAATTTAACTTAGTGGAAATTGGTTATAGAGTGGAGAGTTCAAATGCTTGCAAATGAGCTCTATTTATAGGCATTATGATATGCGAAGTATGACGCGCATGCTTTGTGAGTGCGGCGCACTTTCTTATTTTCTTGGCGCCAAAGCTTCATAAATGCAGGGGAAGTACGGCACACATTATTTGTAAGACCGGGGCACTTTTATTTAATATTATATATTGACTCCCTTTGACCGAGAGGTAAGTGCGGCGCACTTGACTGGAAAACCGGCGCACTTGGCTTGCATGAAAAGCTAATCATGGAAGACTTCTTATTTATTTACTTTAAGTGGCGAAATAATGGGTTTTGAGATGTATCATGCTCAGATCATCCGAGAGTGAACCTGCATTCATTTTATGCCATTAAGTACCAAAAGTTCACATCAAATGATCATAAAACATATAGTATAATGTTCAAGGAATATGTATAATTAGAGCATTATCAAATACCTCCACATTTAGCTATTGCTTGCCCTCAAGCAATCAAGCGAGAAAATTCAATTTGTTTTGTGATCATGGAGATATATTATCAGATTCATTATTTTGCTAGAAAGGCATTGACACATAACTAAAAACACCTCACGAAGGGTTATTTTAAATGATTCACACAATTCACTCGAATAGGGTTAAGTTCATTCAATATTTGCACAGACACGATTAAATAGCTACCATAGGCTTGCACAAAACACAAAGACAACTCCGACAAGGCGTAAGCACCAGACAATGATATCAATGACTTTTTCGGGTTGGCTTAGGGATTAAGGGTATGAGCAAGGAATGGATAATTTTTCTTTGTTGTTTCTTGTAGGATTTGTAGAAGAATATACTAAACAGCTGTTGATCATCAATATACAAGGATCTTTTATTCCAACATATATATATATGTGATTGGCCCCCAAACGGTCAACTTATTTATCAACCAATGATTTGGTCAACAGAAGTCAAAACAGTTCAAGGACGCAATGCAATGTATCCTGGAGAATACAATGATTCCCCGGGTTCGTTATGTTCCCTGGAGTTGTGATAACCTGTGAATAAAAAAGATTCTGGATCAAGGAGTGTTGAATGGAAAAGGTGTGTGTGTGAACAAAAATCAATCACTTATAACTACAGTTAAAATCTTGTGATTTAAGGCGACTTAAATGCAAATTAAAAAAAATGAAAATAGAAAACTAAAATTAAAAATGATGATTAACTTGTTTAAATAGAAAAAGGAAAATGAAATACTAATTATAAGTATTTAAAACTAACACAAATTATCTAAAAAATAATTAGGAATAAAAATGATATTTAAATTCTAAAA
>LBNU01011905.1:6761-36944 GCA_014162995.1 Artemisia annua | reverse complement strand
AATTTATGAAAATGAAGTTTCAAAGGAAATCAATCATTTATAACTAAAGACTGATTTCCACACATCAGATAAATAAACCCTTAATCACTTTCAAACCACAAAAATCAAACTAAGAACATCAAAAAATGAAATACAAATTCCACTATTTTCACAGGTGAAAACTGAAAAAACTAAGCAACTGTAAATTCTAATATACAAACCTGAAAGATTAAGCTAATTATTATGACTAAGGAACACTAGAATAAGCCTAAAGAAACAACTAATAGCAAATATAAGCACCTTCTACAGTAAAATGCAAAATTAAAGAAAAAATCTTACAAATTGGAATTCACTGAGAAACAAAAAACCATTGGACCAAGAACCACTTATTACACCTTCCACAAGGCTACTAACCCAGGGGCAATCCATTAAGTACCCCCGCTCCGAAGCTTGAATCATTCATGAAAACCCACAAATTTATTTTTCACTGCAATTTTTTTTGTATTTTTTTGGTATTTTGCTTTTTGATACTAAAACTGATTTTATGGGTTTCTAAAAGCTTTTAGAAGCTTTTTGGGAGCTTATGTGAGCTTATATTCCAGTCCATGAAACACAATCACAACCACATTCAAGATTTTCACACTTTTGAAAGGGACAAATATGAAAATTAAATCTGAAATAAAAGAAATACTGAAATAAAAGGACTGATTATATTAAATAACAGTAAATAAGGTTAACAAAGTACTATGGAATGAAATTACAGGAATTTAGCAACATTAGCATAAAACGACATGAAAATAAAACTAAATTGTGAACCTAGGCTTTCTCTTCTTCTTTCTTCTCTTTATATAGGGCACCAATTTAGGGTTTGTAGACATCTCTGATCATTTCCCCACTTCAATCTCAGCCCTGGATGCTTCATTTCATCCTGCCATTGGATTTCTAGTTTGGCGGAAAACTGTTATTGACTTTTTGTCAACAATTTTCAAGCTAGCATTTATTGTGGTGTGTTCATGGAGTTAATGATGGTTTTAGGAGGCTGAGGTGATGGCAAGTGGTGGAGAGGGTGGACAGGTGGTGGCCAAGCTAGAGTGGTGGTGGTGGCAGGGCTAGGTGGGAAACGGGGTTATGTTTTTAATTTAAAATGGTTGGGTTTGGTTTGGGCTTGTGTTTGGCCAGGGTAAAAGAAAGAAAGGAATAAGGTGGGCTGGGGTGGTTTTTTGGGTTTAGATTGGATTTGGGATTTATAAATGAAATAAAGGGATCGTTTGTTTGTAAATTAACAGGACCAAAAATGTAATTTTCCAACTTCAAGGAACTGTTTTTGGTGTTATTTCCAAAATTATCACATAGGGACCATTATTTGCCATATGTGAATGAAAAAACAAAGACCAAATTTTGGTAAAATTCATTTTTTAACCCTTAGGGACCCATTTATTGTAATTTTGAGATTTTTGAGGGACTTAACATGAAATCATCTAAAAGTTATAAAAATGTTCCAAATTGTATTTTTATGAATAGTATAAGGGTATTTTGTGATAAAATCCAAGTTTTGAATACCCAGGGACTATTTTGCCATTTTTGAAACTTGAGGACCTTTGTCTGCCAATTGATGAAACTTTTATCCAGGGCTAGAAATTGAATAGTTTGGATTCCCATGGGACTAATATGACTTTTCATTCATTTTAAAACCTCAAGATAATTTTGCAAAATGTTGAATTCAGGGGCCTATTTTGTCATTTTTTCCAACCTTGGAGGGACCAAAAAGTTGTCATTTTTACAATTTTTGACTTTAAAGGTTTCTTAAGACAACTTGCTGAATCAAAAAGGACCTTTTATGATATTTTTCCATGTTTTTGAAATACCAGGGACTTAGTTTGCCATTTGTGAAGTTCAGGACTGAAACTGCCAATTATCAACTTGACTATTTTTCATTTACTTTTTCAATCCTTTTATATGCTGAAACATATTAAAACATATTTTGTGGATATTTTATTATTTTAAGGTATTTCTGTGTGTTTTCAGATGTTTTGCAGTCTAAATGTGTAAAAAAAATGATGAGGTATATAGTATATATATATATATATATATATAGTAATAATATATATATACTATATATATATATATATATTATATATAGTATATTATAATATATATATATAATATATATATATATATATTTCTTTTCTTTCTTTTTCTCATCATTCATAAATTCTTTTGATTTTCTTTCTCTTTCAACATTTCTCATAACTTTTCTTTTTCATACTATTTTTCATTTCGCAGCGATAATCAATCAATCTTCATTCATTTTGAGCATAAGTAACTTGGTTTAAGAATAAGGAAAAGGCATAGGCTCAACATGTTGTTCTAGGTGGCAATAGCACTAAAAATGAGCGCTAGAAGTTTAATTTCTTGAATATATTAGTGACCAGTGTAGTCAACTAGATTATGATTTCATAGAATGGCTTTTTGGTGTAAATCCTAAATTTGCCTCAATATCATATAAAATTGTCTATAAAGCATAAGAAATGCAATCTTACTACGGCATTCGTTATTGATGTATAAGTGCAAGTTCTAGAGCTAATTTAAATAGTCGGCTCACTCATATGTTTGGAGAAAGTGTAGCAGATATACACTTATAAAGGCTTATAAATATCTCACATTTGTGGTGAATGAAATTGTGTCTAGCTATAGTGTAAATCCAAGTGGATTTGCCTTAATAACTTTGCAAAAACATATAATTTTTAAGCTTTAAGTAGTGAGAAAATGGTTAAGTCATATAATCAGTTTTGTGAAATAAATATTTTTACTATTTGACTCCCCCCATACTCAAGTTGAACATTGCCCTCAATGTTTATAACTGGATAGATATAAAAATAGGAAAAATATTAGTAGAAAAAGAGAGTAACTTCCCTAGGCCAAATGAGAGAGCATGAAGAGCTGTGCTTCCCAAATGCGGTCTTCATAATAATTTGCAAAAGATAAAAACAAACACAAAAAATTGGAAAATATTTTTGGGTTTTGTGGGTTTTATATATTTTTTTTATATATTTTTGGTTTTTTACCTCCACACTTAAGATTTACAGTGTGGTTAAAACAAAGCATTAATTAAATAATTGAAAAGCAAAATAAAACAAAATGAAACGGGTTGCCTCCCGCCAAGCGCTAATTTCAGAGTCTATAGCTCGACTCATGTGATTAGTGTGTTTTAGTCATTTGAAAAGAAGGGTGTTGATTCTTCCCTTCTATCGTTGAAACTTTCTTCCTCATGGTACAATTTAAGCCTGTAACCATTGACTATAAAACTTTTATCCTCAAGTCCGTATAGTTCAACATATCCGTAGGGATATTGGTGTTTAACAATATAAGGTCCAACCCAACGGCTTGTAAGTTTTGGTTGTTTGATTTTGAACTTTGATTGGAAAAGGAGGACTTTATTTCCATTTTTAATTTCCTATCATGCCAAACTTTAGTTTTTTCTTTATAAAGACAAGAGTTTTCATAAGCATAAAAGCGTAGTTCGTCTAATTCATGAAGTTGAAACATTCGTTTTTCACCGGCTGCGATTAAATCTAGGTTACAATTTTTAAGTGCCCAGTATGCACGGTGTTCTAATTCAAATGGTAGGTGGCATGCTTTACCATATATGAGTTTGTATGGTGTTGTTCCAGTTGGAGTTTTATAAGCAGTCCTAAAGGCCCATAGAGCATCATCTAATTTCCTTGACCAAACAGCTGTTTTTTCAAGTATTCTTTTAAGAGCTCTATTAGTATTTTCAACTTGACCACTATTTTGAGGGTGATATGATGTAGAGAATCGATGGTTAACTCCATATCTTTTCATAGCTTTTTTCATTAATTTGTTGCAAAAATGAGTGCCTCTGTCGCTAATTAGAGCTTTTGATATTCCAAAACGACAGAATAGTTTCTTAAGAAATGTTATAACAACTTTTGCATCATTAGTTTGAAGAGCTTGGGCTTCTGCCCATTTTGAGACATAGTCAACAGCGACTAGGATATATTCGAATTTTGATGATTTAGGAAAGGGTCCCATAAAGTCTATACCCCATATGTCAAAAATTTCACAAACTTGAATGTAATTCATGGACATTTCATCTTTTTTAGAAATGTTTCCAGTTTTCTGACATGCTTCGCAAAGGCGAACTAGAGTATGTGCTTCTTTTAGAATTGTTGGCCAATAGAATCCAGATTCAAATGCTTTTTTAGTGGTAGCGGTAGCACCATAATGTCCACCGGTAGGTCCATGGTGACATTTATCAAAAATAGCACGAGTTTCAGGTCCAGAGACACATCTACGGATATTCCGTCAGGACAGACTTTGAATAAGTATGGTTCATCCCAAAAATATTTCTTTACATCTAAGAAGAATTTTCATTTCTCTTGGTGAGTCATTCCTTTTTGTAATATGTCCCCCGCCAGATAGTTTGCAAGGTCTGCGAACCAAGGCGTGTCTGGAGAATTAATTGCATTAAGAGTTTCGTCGGGAAAACTATCATCTATTTCAATTTCTATTTCTTCATCTTCATTTTCTAATCGAGACAAATGATAGGCGGCTACGTTTTCTACACCTTTTTGTCTTTGATTTCTATATCGAATTCTTGCAAAAGCAAAATCCAACGAATAAGACGTGGTTTAGCATATTGCTTTTTAAATAGATATTTGAGAGCGGAATGATCTGTATAGACCACAGTTTTAGATAGAACTAAATATGCTCGGAATTTATCGAATGCATATACAACGGCCATGAGTTCTTTTTCAGTAACCGTGTAGTTTTGTTGAGCAGCGTTGAGTGTTTTGCTAGCAAAGTAAATAGGATGGAAATGTCTACCATCTTTTTGTCCTAAAACAGCTCCGACTGCAAATTCGCTTGCATCACACATTAATTCAAATGGTAAATTCCAGTTTGGAGTTATTATAATTGGTGTGCATGTGAGTTTTTCTTTAAGAGATACGAAAGCTTTTTGACATTCGTCATCGAATTCAAAGGTAACATCCTTTTCTAGAAGTTTAGTTAAGGGTCGAGCGATTTTTGAGAAATATTTAATAAATCGTCGATAGAATCCTGCATGTCCTAAAAAACTTCTAATGCCTTTCACATTAGTAGGAGGTGGAAGTTTCGAGATTACATCAATTTTTGCTTTGTCAACTTCAAGTCCTGCTCCTGACACTTTATGTCCGAGTACAATACCTTCTTTGACCATGAAGTGGCATTTTTCCCAATTAAGCACAAGATTTGCGTCTTCGCAACGTTGAAGCATTTTATCTAGATTACTTAGACATTTATCAAAAGAATATCCAAAGACTGAAAAGTCATCCATGAAAACTTCCACGGATTCTTCAATCATATCATGAAAGATTGCTATCATACACCTTTCAAAAGTAGCAGGTGCATTACATAAGCCAAAAGGCATACGTCGATAAGCAAAGGTTTCGAAAGGACATGTAAATGTTGTTTTCTCTTGATCCATTTGATCGATTGGTATTTGTAAATAACCGGAGAATCCATCTAGAAAACAGAAATATTCATTTCCCGCTAGTCTTTCTAACATTTGGTCCATGAATGGGAGATGAAAATGATCTTTTGATGTAGCTTCATTTAGTTTCTATAGTCAATACATACGCGCCAACCAGTGACGGTTCTAGTTGTGACAAGTTCATCATTTTCATTTGTTACTACTGTTATACCGCCTTTCTTGGGTACACAATGAATAGGACTTACCCATGGGTGTCTGCTATAGGGTAGATGATTCCTGAGTCAAGGAGTTTAACAACTTCCTTCTTAACAACTTTTTTCATATTCGGATTAAGTCTTCTTTGCTTTTGAACCACTGGCTTCTTACCATCCGTTANGTCAATACATACGCGCCAACCAGTGACGGTTCTAGTTGTGACAAGTTCATCATTTTCATTTGTTACTACTGTTATACCGCCTTTCTTGGGTACACAATGAATAGGACTTACCCATGGGTGTCTGCTATAGGGTAGATGATTCCTGAGTCAAGGAGTTTAACAACTTCCTTCTTAACAACTTTTTTCATATTCGGATTAAGTCTTCTTTGCTTTTGAACCACTGGCTTCTTACCATCCGTTAACTGAATTTTGTGTTTACAGAAGGATGAACAAATTCCAGGTATGTCACTAGTTTTCCAAGCAAAGGCTCTTTTGTGGTTTTTGAGAATCGAAATTAATTTTTCTTTTTCTTATCAGAGAGTTTCGATGAAATTATGACTGGAAGTAATGATTCTCCTTCCAAGAAAGCATATTCCAGATGGTCTGGTAATGGTTTGAGAATGAATTCTCCTCATCATCGGAACTTTCATTTTTATCTTCGATATTCATAGCCATGAATTGATCATATTCAGCCATGACTTCGTGTTCAAGAATTGTTCCATCGACTGAGTATAGTAATTGATTAAATTCGTTTAGCAGTTCATCGAAATCTTCTTCAAGAATTTCATCGATAACATCAATTCTAAAGCATGTCTCATCGTTAGAGTAAGAGTGTTTCATAGCCTTATCTATGGAGAAAATCATTCTTTCTTTTCCAACTCCAAGATTGAGTTGTTTCCGTTTAACTCGAATCATTGCCTCGGCTGTATGGAGAAAAGGTCTTCCTAGGATTAGGGGTACCTTGCAATCTTCTTCCATTTCTAGGATAACGAAATCAATTGGAAAGGTGAATTTTACAACTTCAACTAACATGTTTTCAGCTATTCCAACAGGATATTGGAAAGATCGGTCAGCTAACCGAACACTCATCTTAGTTGGTTTAATTGTTTCAATGGATAATTTAGCATAGAGAGAATACGGCATCAGATTAATACTAGCACCAAGATCGGCTAAAGCATTGCATGAGAATGTTTTACTGAAAGTACAAGGAATCAGGAAACTTCCTGGGTCTCCAAGTTTTGGTGGGATTTTGTTCTGAACGATAGCTGAACATTCTTCATTAAGGAAAGTTGTTGAAATTTGTTCGAGTTTGCTTTGTTACTAACAAGTTCTTTAAGAAATTTCCCAAAGTTGGGCATTCCGGCTAAAACATCAACAAGAGAGACATTAATTCGAACAACTCGAATTATATTGGTATGTGCTTAAACACATACTTTTTCTTGACCAAAACCCGACCAAAAAGACCAAAAACCCAACCATAATTGCCAAATATATATGTTTTTGTGTTTTTATACATGCAGGTAAGAAAATATGAGAAAACGACAAAAACCGAGCCAACACTACCAAAAACGAGCACGGGAGATGGAAACAGTCAAAGGCCGGAACAAAAAGTCAAAAGAAGCCCTAGAAGTCCATTCAAGTCCCTCAAAAATGAAGAATTGACATAAGTGACCCTTGGAAGAAAATTAAGGAGATTTACAAGAGTGGTCCCTGGAGTTTCATATATCAAGGAATTTTCCATACTGAGCTTCCATTTTTTCTTTTCTTAAGCATTGAGGGTATGGAATTCTGGGTTTGTAGGGTTTAGGTACTGGTGTCTCAGGAGTTGTGGCTTCCTTTCAAGGAACAGGTTCATCCTCTTCTTCATAATCAGTGAAAACTTCAACAGGTTGTTGAGTTTGACTAGGATCGATTGGTGGATCATAAGAAGTACCATTTCTTGTGGTAATAGCATTCACATGCTCATGTCGAGCTTGCGGTGGTTGATAAGGTTTGTTTTTAGGATTAGGCTGAGTGTTACTAGGAAGAGATCCAGAAGCTCGACCTGATTGCTTTTCAACAAATTTGTCGAATTTAGCTTCCAAATTTTGCATTGAGGCTTGGTGATTTCTAGTGGCGGACTCAAGTTTATCTGTTAAGTCCATAAATTGATCTTTCACAAAAAGGTTTGTTGATTTTTGCGCTTTAATAAAATCATTCAGTTGTGATTGAACGTCTGGTTTTTCATCAGTGTTCGCTTGTTTGTAAGGTTCTCGATTATATTCGTTTTTCGCACTAGGTATCCATCGTTCACATTCACGATAGTTCTCATAGTAACGGGTGCGTCTAAATGTGTTGTTATAAATTTAGCTTCTTCTTCACATGACATAGGTGTGTCATCATCACTGCAATTTACGGTAGCATGGTTTCCGCCACAATGATTACAACTTTCACGTTGTTCTTTTATTTCTTTGTATTGAGCATCCATTTTTATTGCCATGACATCCATTCTTGCCATAATTTTATTAGTGTCACGATTACTACTGCCTTCATCAGCGAAAGCAACAGTTTTACGAAGAGAAGTTTTTGGTTTTTGTTCTTTTGTCCAATCTAGTTTAAGCAAGACTTTGTGATGAGACGAAAAGTGTACCCGTTTTAAGGGGTCATTTAAGCCCTAATTCGAGTAAATGTGATAAAATATTGCCCTAAATCGTTCATTTTCTCATTTTAGGTACTTTTGAGAAGAATTCTGGAAAACATGCTAATTTGGACGTTTTTGGAGCATAAAAGTGAAGAAAACGACAAAGTCTCAAAAGAAGCTGGAAAACCTACCTAACGGCGTCAGAGTCACAAGATGACGCCGTCAGTCAACGTTGACAAAGGAGTAGAATCAGATTACACTAGATGCCCTATGAAGAAAACAAGATGTTTACACCTGACGGCGTCAGCTGTTAGAGAAAGTAGGCCGTCAGGTGTAATGCTAAAGAGTGACGGCCCAGAGCACATATACAAGTGACGGCGTCAGAAGTAGATCTAGGCCATCCGAGAACCCTAATGACGGCGAGCTGACGGCGTCAGAACCCAAAACCTAACGCCGTCATAATGTAAAATCTATATATACTTTTCTATTTTTCATTCATTAGTGTGGAACTTTAGGTGCAAGTTTGGGAAAAACCCTAAAGACGAATTTGGCTGTATTTTCAAGGGTTTTTCACCCTTGAATCCTTCATGTTCAATTAAAGATAAGTCCTCACTTAAATTAATCAATATGTCTATGTGTTGGTTAATTACATCTTATGCTTGTCTTTCAATTAACATGCTAGGCTAGATTTTTCTTGTGTTTGCTTAGATCTAATGAAACCTGACTATTATATTGGTTGATTGGTGTGTTATTACTTGTCTTGGATGAATGTTTCATCAATGTTAGGCTTAAGAAAACTGGCTAAACTCCTATATGGTAACATGCTTGAACGTCTTAAGAAACATGTAACTATTGCGTACTAGGTTATTAAGGTAGTATTTAACGCATGAGCCACTGTTTACAATCCCTATGATTGGGTGCTTTACGCATTGTTGTAGGAGGAGATAAGAGCTCATAGAATTGGGGAGATATGTACACCACCCCATGAATTGTTAAGGAATACACCTGTCATCCACGCAAGTAATACATGCACCAGTTAACCGGTAAAAGATAGTTAGGGAGTAACGAAATCTAAGTAAACACATTTGTCTCCATATATGTTTTCACAACCACAATAGTTTAGTTATTTTATTTTTAATTGCAATTGTAGTTTTTGGGTTAGTTGACTAGCAACTAATTCCGCCCACTCCTCCAAAACCCGAGATTTTACTTGCTTTCATAAAAATATAAAAATACAAAAATAATCTTCCTTAACCCTTAGACCTTTTAGAGTAGTTTTTCTAACCTAACGAACACTATTCCCTGTGAGAGAACGACCAATCCCCCGTACTTACCACNTTCTATAAAATCGTTACTTGTCTTGTTTTTACTTAATTTATTATACTTAATCCGGAACGAACTTAAAATCCCGTGGATACGAACCTGTCTTACTTATCTAATTAATACCAACCGGGGTTGTAACTTTTACCCGTTTTTTTTATTAAAATCGGAAACTAGTATTTTATAATTTTAAAGGGCTTTCCCTTTACACACAAAAAGTTTTGGGCCCACCCGCTGCGGGGCTTAAAATCTGTTCCTTAAAAGGAATTTTCGAAGTAAAAATTAGCAAACAAAAACCCCCAAGGATTTTTTTCCAAAAAAAAAGAATCAACTTTTCTGTTTTTACTGTTGCAGGAAAGCCATGCCGTTACTTGTGTACACAAAAACAACACACATACCCCGCATACTTGGTCACGAAGTTTACAACGCCACTTAACTTTTTAAAATCCCTCTAAACGTTTTTTAAATTCCACAAACTTTTTCATAAAATTCCAAAAAAAAAGGAACTCATTTCTTTTTTCAACAATCTTTTGAGATATTTTTTCTCGGTAAAAAAAACACTTGCCGTTTACCCTTGTATCCAAGTACGCCGAAACCATAAAGCTTATTTCACAGTTACGCCGCCCACACTATATTTTCAGTGACCGGCCCCCACCACTCACTTAGCTCTGAAAAACAAAATTTGTCCAAATTATTTAAATTTCGCTCTCTTATCCCTTGAATGCACCAACTCGTTCAGTGAAAATGGCCCATTTCACCTTCTTTTCAGAAACCTGAAGTAACTTAAAACCAAAAATGAAAACGAATAACAAAAAGAGTTCCTTTTTTCAAAAAAGACGAAAGGGAACCCGAAAAACAAAACTCGTTTTTTCCACCCCACACCCAAACGTATTTGCGATCTCAAACCTTCAGATTTTTTACATTCAAATTAATACAATTACCGTCCAATGGATGACGGCTGACAATGGACCAATGTGGGGCCCCAAATCAATCGTTGGCACCCAAACCCTGGGGACCAAGCTATTTACCTTCCTGAAACCGCAGAAACGGGAATTGCAATCAAAGAAAACCACCTGACCTCTGTCAAAGGAACCAATTTAATGGCCGATTTTTAAAAAACTATCTCAACCAAACACATTCATTTGAATTTTCAAAACGCGGTATGCGGATATTCCCAATACGGGAATTACCAAACTGAACGCACTAAGACTTCATGATGTTTCCTTATCTTTAACGGGAAAGCTAAAAAAACTTGCTGATTGGAACCCTTCATTTGGAGGGAAAACCATTGACAATGGACGAAATTCGTAAACTGCTATTCGTTAGAGAACATTTTCCCCAGCTCTATTTTTGAATAAAACTTTCTCGGGAGAAAATCCGAGGATTCTCACAAAAAGGGAAACATGAAATCTCACCTAAAAGCCGGCCTTTCGAATGAAAAAGAATTGCTAAGAAACTGTGCATGGACCTGTCTGACAAAAGGCAATATAATCAAATTCTTTTTACCCCCCACGGTCTTGATGATTTAAACCAAGAAGCTTAAAACGCGTGGCGGTTTATTTTCCTTATAAAACACCAAAAATCTAGCGTAATTTCAAACTCCCTTGAAGACAAGTGATTGGACGGATTGCGGACCCACGGCAAAAAACAGTTTTTAACCTCTTCAAGGGATCTTAGACTTGCAATTCCCACCGGGCAGTGTACCCTTGGTGTAAGTATAGTGTAGGTGTGAAGTAGGGGATTGTCGTTCTCTCCCAAGGGAATAGTTTTCGTTAAGTTTAGAACTACCTAAAAGTCTAATGTGAAGGAATATCTACTTTTGTATTTTATATTTATTAAAGGCAAGAAAAAATCTCGGTTTGGAGAGTGGGCGGATATAGTTGCCTATCAACTAAACCAAAAAAACACAATTGCAATTAAAAAAATAAAATTAACTAAAATATTGTGGTTGTAAAAAAAACATAGGAGACCAAAATGTGTTTACTTGATTTCGTTAACTCCCTAAACTTTTTCTTCTACGTTAATGGTGCCCATTTTCTTAAACTTCGGATGACGGGTTGATTCCTAAAAACCAATTCATGGGTGCTTAAAACATATCTCCCAAATTTCTATGAAGCTCCTTATTTCTCCTTTCCTACAAACGATGCGGTTAAAGCAACCCAATCATTAGTATTGTAAAAAGTTTGGGCTTCATCGGTTAATACAACCTTAATAAAACCCTAGACGCATTGTTATACATGTTTCTTTAAGACGTTTTTCAACATGTTACCGATATAGGAGTTTTAGCCATTTTTCTTTAAGCTAATACCATTGATTGAAAAACATTCAATCCAAGGGGACCAAGTAATTAACACACCAATCTTCAACCAATAATTGATATTTTAGTTCAATTAGATCTAAGCAAACACCAAGAAAATTTCTAGGCCTTGCATGTTATGAAACAAGGCATTTAAGATGTAATTTTAAACCAACACATAGGGGACATTATTGATTAATTTAAGTGAAGGATTATTCTTTATTTGAACATGAAGGATTCAAAGGGTGAAAAAACCCTTGGAAAAATACAGCCAAATTCGTCTTTTAGGGTTTTTCCCAAACTTGCCCAAAAGTTTCACCCCCACTAATGGATGGAAAATTTAGGAAAGTATATATGATTTACATTTCTGACGACCCGTTCAGGGTTAGGTTCTTTTGGACGGCCGTCAGGCTCGCCCGTCTTTAGGTTTCTGGGATGGGGCCCTAGAATCACCTTCTTGAAACGCCGTCGTGTCGTATTGTTTTCTGGCCGTCACTTCTTTAGCATCACCTGGAACGGACCTACCTTTTGCTCTAAC
Organism: Artemisia annua; assembly: GCA_014162995.1. Taxonomy (NCBI): domain Eukaryota; kingdom Viridiplantae; phylum Streptophyta; class Magnoliopsida; order Asterales; family Asteraceae; genus Artemisia; species Artemisia annua. The sequence continues at coordinate 24,501 of LBNU01011905.1, read as the reverse complement.
CCAACCTGGGACGGTCGTTTTCAAGGTTTGGTAAACTTCTTGTTTTCTTTCAATAGGGCGTTCTAGTGTAATCTGATTATCCCTTTGTTCAACGTTGTCTGCGGCGTCACCCTTGTGACTCTGACGCCTCAAGAAGGTTTTCCAGCTTTCTTGAAACTTTGGTCTTTTCTTCACTTTATGCTCCCAAACATCCAAAAATAGCATGTTTTCGAATCTTTCCAAAAAGTTACCTAAAAATGACCCCCCAAAAAAGAACGATTTAGGGGGGGCAAATATTTTTGATCACATTTACTCGGGAAATTAGCTTAATATAACCCCTTAAACGTTACACTTTTCTCTCTCAAATACCCTTAAAACTTGGGGTTTTGGCCTTGTTCGCCTCAAGCAAAATGGCCTTTTTTATTCCAAATTCCAAAATATTGATTAGGTCATTTACATAATATAAAAAAAGTAATTACAAAAAATTTATCATCGAAACCATTCAATAGGCACGGAAATTTTTATACACTAGCACCTCACAAATTAGTGTTGGGATACTCTTCCATCTCCAAAGTTTTTCATTTAAGAAATTAAACTTCATAACATGAAAAAAATGGAAAAATATCTCTTCACTACCCTTGCATTAGGCCAAAGATTTACCCCCATAGCTTGGGAAGAGGACAATTAACTCCTCCCCCACTAAGGGCGTTAAGACCTTAGATAAAACTATCAAAGGAGGGGTCTTTTCCAAAAGTTTTAAACGTAAGGTTGTAAAAGAGATATGAATAAACCACGGGTTTGGTTGTAACATAGGTATTTTTTTAATGTGGCGAGTTTTAAATTATTCATGATCACAATTTTTAACCCATGCCCACTATTACAAATGTTGCTAAGCCAGACTCGGCTCAATTAGCAAAAAAAAAAAAATACAAAAACATTAAACAAAACATTTAAAAAGGAAAACGGATGTAGTCCGGTATTGTTTTTTCTACTTTTCTTTCAATTTTTTTTTTCTTGATTTTCGGATTTTTTTTTTTTTTTTTTTTTTTTTGGCATACAATTTCTTAACCCTTACCTCCAAATAATACAAAATTCATTAGGCCTCGGTCTCCCCTTACCACTTGCAAACTTTTAACATACTTTTACCCCAAAAACTATTCTAAAATGACCCTCGAATAAATAATTGAAAAAACTTGGAATACTTTTAAATATTTTAGCCACATATGGGGTAAAATGTTGTTTTGCTTCCCCCTTCTCATTTACAATAGTACTTTACCCCATGAGTTCCTCAAATCGTCCCAAAAATAAATATTGTACAGATTAGGAACTTTCGGGGGACTTTAGGGCCAAAAAGACCCATGTAAAAAATGCGTTAATAATTTAATCCAAAGGTTTTAACACAAAATGTTTGTCACAAATATTGCAACTAAAACGGTGATGGCTAACAAGTAGGCTAAGGGCGATTTTGGGGTGTAACATTTTAAGTGGGTGTAACAAAATTTCTCCACTTTTGGTAAGATCAAGGTCGAAAACGAAAAAAAGATTAGGCTTCGGGTAAGGTGGATTTAGGGTTAAAATCGTGTAACCAATGGTCAACGCAAGAAATGGTTTGGGGGAATGAATTTACTTGACCTATGTAGGCCAAATTGTAAATTTATACAATAACCGGGTAAAAATAACAAAAGGGTTAATCCTAATGCCTCTTATCATTAGTAGCGTAAAAACTACAGAAGTAGTCTTCACTTTTGTGGATTGGGATGGTCCTAAAAAACGCAATTCTAGGAATCTTAAGTGGCTACGGTACTCCAAACATCATTAGCTCAAAAGATTGGAGCTTTTTCCTACCATTTTTCCTAGGGTAAAACCTCACCATTTTTGGGTGGGAATTTTTATGGTACTTTTTGTGTCTGTCTTATAAAATTTTTTCCTTATTCCATAAAGACGGCTCATTAGACCCAAAAAGTCTCACTTTACTAAAATTGTTGTAAAAAAATTTAAAATTGCGCTAAAAAATTCCCTAAACAAATTTCTCCTCGGTTTGTTATTACAAAATATTACTATCCAAAAACAACAAAATTCCAAGTGCAATATGTATCTTCTAATTGCTCATTTAAACCCCCCCCTTACACTAAACCGAACCATTGTTCCCCCCCTGTTAAAAAGGATGAAAAGTAAAAATTAAAAATGAAAGATATAAATTCATAAAAACTCCCTTGATTCGTGTGATGTGATTAGTGAGGTTAAAACAAATGGTTGGATCTTTCTTTCCAGTAAGATGAATGCTCAAAGCTTCCCCTTTCCAAATATAATTTCATTCTTCTTGTCCAAATAACCCTTTTAAACCTCTGAAAAAAGGAAAAAGGCCAACCTCGGGCATAAAATCAAGCGTGATAATCTATAATAGGGATAATAATGATTGTTGAAATGAATAATTTGCAGGAATTTCATGGAAGATTTATAAGTTAGAGATTAAAACCCAAAAAACTTTTAATTCCGAAAGGGAAAAAAAAAAACTTTCAAAAATTGCAAAGGAAATTTATTTCCTGACGCCGGGTCAGGTTTATTTTGCCTGACGCCGTCAAGAAGAATGAATCTTTGAATGATTCAGTTAAAATTTTCGGAAAAAATTTCTTTGGAAAAACCTAAGGAGCTTACTTCCTTGTTAATTTTCCTGGCAAAAAATTCCCATTATGACCTGCGATACCCAGGCTTTGGGACCTTCAAATAGAACTTAATATTATGTTTATTTTGTTATGGAATTTCTGTTTCATTCGTTTCTTAATAACCGATGTTAGATTTATCCCTTAACCCACTTACTTTTGCCCAAAAGAAAGTACCCTTTTAATTGTATTAAAAGACCCGAAGTTAAAAACCAAATAAAAGGGCATTTTCCCAAAAGTTAGTTGAAGTCCCCATGAAAATCATAAAACAAAGAATTTCTACAACGGAGAACAAATAAATTTCAAATTAAAAAACAACCAAAACCCAAAAATACACAAAGGCTTGTTGCCTCCCAAGAAGCGCTTTTTTATTAAACGAGTCTTGCTAGCTAGACTTTCAAAAAAACAATGTGGCTCTCATTCTAGTGTCCAACTAATGTCAGATAATCCAAAGCGTGAGCCAACTAAAATGTCGCCTCTCCCTTCTTTTATCCCATCATAAGCCTCTAAAAGGCAATCCGCGGAAGTACCTTCTTATTCTTCTCATGGGGTTAAACTTTAGGCCTTTTCTAATTAATCGGTTTTCACTCCAAAATATCACAGGGGGAAAACCTTAAATTACATTTCTCAATAGAAAATTTTTGATACCTAGGGTGTTTGCGTGGGCATTTGATAAAACCAAAATCCTTTCATTCCCCCCATCGAGACGTAAATTAACCCTTTTCCCCATAGGTTTTTCATCTAAGTTGGTTAGCTTTGAAGGGCTTCCCAAACCACACTTGGTTGAGGTTCTATCAGATAAACTTCTTAGATCTTCCAGAAAGACCATAAAGTCGTATTTGATGGGTAAAAAAAGCTCCCCACCACACATTGCAAATTTTCTTAGGCCCTTGCCAAATAATTTATCTTCTTGACTCTAACTCTTTTACCATTGATTTTTGTATTAGGCCACGCGGAAAATGATCGTCAATTGGCAAAAAGATGAATTAAGGTAGGCTCAAAGCTGCTAAATCCAATTTGGGCCGAAGGGTAATTGTGGCAGTTAAAAACTATCTTTTCTCCAATCTTTGTTTTCTAAGTCAACATAAATTTAGAGGGTTTTTGTTCTTTCATCCCCTTCAGGGTCATTCTTACACTCCCCCATTCCCTAGTCTTTCATCGGGAATCCGAGGGAAATAGTAAAAAAGGGGCCATTTTCCCCCATGGTCGTGTTTTCATGGTTCCAGTTCATTGCCATATCAAGTATGTGTTTCAAAGTGATTGAATCATGATTAGGGTTGTGGGGGTTTTTTGTTTCAACAATAGGGGGGCAGTTGGGTAACTGGAATTCCCTACGGCGGGAAAACACGAAATTAAAAACAGTGATTCAACGATCAATTTTCAGGAATTATACGAAAAAGGTAAAGGATAAGATGACTAAAGAATATAGAAAAATAAAATAAAAATCTCCACCTAAAAAGGATCTAATTGGGGAGTAAGGAAAACCTAATAAAAATAAGGTTCTACCAAAACCAATACTATCCCCCCGCAGCGGCGCAAAACTTGATGAACGTGGATTGGGGGGCCACGGCAACAGGGGTTTTTACCCTCTCAATGATCTTTAGAAGCTTTGGCAATCCCCCAGGGCAGTGGTACCTGTCGTGGTAGTATAGTTCGTGGTAGGAATTCTTTTTATTAGGTTCTACTGTCCCACTAGTTTCTTTCTTAGTGAAGTTTTTTTTTTTTTTCTATTAACTCTCTTTAGTCTATCTTATTCTTTGTACCTTTGTTCGTAATCTTTTCATGGATAAAAGTTTGTGGTTTGAATTCCTTGTTATCGTGTTTTTCCGCCGTAGGAATTTCCAGTTTTTAACCCAACCTGGCCCCCCACTAATTGTTGAAACAAAAAACCCCAACCTATTTTCACTGATCATCACTGGGGACAAACCATTTTCGATATGGATGAAATCTGACTCCATGGACCCTACCATTGGAAAAATGGCCCCCTTTTTACTAATTCGGTCGGATCGAATTGAAAAAGGGACCTAGGATAAATGGGGAAGTTAGTAAGATTGGACCCCCTGAAGGGGATGAAAAAGGCCTACCCTGCTAATATATTTTGGACCCTAGAACAAAGTTTGAGAAGATAAGTTTTTTTTTTAAAATGCAAAATTTCCCTGCAAATTGGATTTAGAAAGGCTTTTGACGCCTACCCTTAAATTCTTCTTGCCCAATGAAAATTCATTTCGCGTGCTGAATCATAAAAAATTTCATGTAATGGAGTTTAGAGTACAAGAAAGATTTAAATTATAATTGCAAGTAAGGGGACTTTCATGTGGTTTGTGGGGAGCCTTATCCTATCCAAACTGGACCTTCTGTTATGGGATAAATCTAAGGAGTTTTTATTGATGTAACCTCACCCCAGGTTTGTGTTTTGGGAAGGCCTTCAAAAAGGTGGACTAAAAACCCCAAAACTTAGATGGAAAAAAACTAATGGAAGTATTTTAAAAGTTCTTTCAGATGGATAAGGTTTTGCTTTCATAATGCCCCATACTCCACACCCTAGTATAAATAACTTTTAATTGGAAGAAAATTAATATTTTCCCCCCTTTGTGATATATTTTGAGTGAGAACGAATAGAAAAGGTCTTAATTACCCCCCATGAGGAAAGAATAAAGAGGTACTTTTCCGCGATGCTAGAGGCCTAAAAATGATGGATATAAAAGAAAGGGATGGAGGCTGAAATACAATTTAGGTGGGCCTCACGCTTGGATAACGTTGAGCATTTAGTGACACTAAGATGGAGAGCCAACATGACCTTTTGAAGTCTGCTAACAAGACCTTTAATAAAGATAAAGGCTCTCCTTGGGAAGGGCAAAAACCCCAAAGCTTTTGTGTGTTTTGTTTGTTTGTTTAATTTGATTTATTTGTTTCCGTTTGTATGATTTCTTGTATGATTCATTGATTTCAAACGTTAACTTGTGAAAATCTTTTATTTTTTTACTCTAACTACATATAAGGTATTTTTTGAAAAAAGCTAAGTGTATAGGGAAATCTAAATCGCTTATAAGAACGAATTGGGAACGATGGGGGGATTCATTAAACAATGTAAATTAACAACATTATTTGGTACTATTTGAGTTCAAAATTGCTTGTTCGATGGTCATAAAATTTTTGCAGGAATTTCCAGGAGTTAAAGGCTCTAGTTTTTCAAGAATTTTCCAATTTAAAAAACATGAAGATTCATTTCAAGCTTTTTCTTAACTGCGTCAAGCATAAAAACCTACGGGGTCAGGCAATAATTCTTGCCAATTTTTTTGAAAAGAGTTTTTTCTTCGGGAAAAAAAAAAGTTTTGTTTAAATTCTCTAACTTTTATAAAATCCCCCAATGGATTCTGCAAAAAATATATTCCACAATGGCATTAAATCCTATTTCTAGATATTCCGCTTTGATTTTATTTCGAGGGTTGCCTTTTTTCTTTTTCAGGTATAAAAGGGTTATTTTGACAAGATAAGGATGATTTTATACTTTTGGAAGGGAAGCTTTTGAGGCATTTCATCTTTTATAAGTCTAAACCCCATGTTTTCACTCACTATTTCCCAATTTCAAAAAAACCGAATCAAGTAGTATTTGTTTTCATTTCTTTCATTTTATTTTTTTACTTTTTACATTCTTTCTTATTTGAAACATTGGGGACCATGTTCCTGGTTTAAGTTGTAAAAGGGGGGTAATTTGAAAGCACCATTAGAGAAATACCAAATGCACTGTTTTGTTGTTTGATAGTAAATTTTAATAAAAAACCGAGAAGAATAATTGGTTAGCGCAATTTAGCCGCCCCATTTAATTTTTTAACAACAATTTAGAGAGGACTTTGGTTCTGTAATTGATTTTCTTTATGGGTTAGGAAATTATATAACTAGCAACCAAAACCGGTACCACTTAAAAAAATTTTTCCACCCCCAAAATATTGTGAGGGTTCACCCCTTGAATTGGTTAGAAAAGCATCCAATCTTTGGATGCTTATGATGGAAGTACCGGGTTTAGCACCTTAGGATTCTTGGACTGCGTTAGGGACCATTTTTCTTCAAAATCCAACAAGAAGGACTAACATTTCATTGTAGTAGATCTACTACAATGGATTAGGAGGCATTAGGGTTTAACCCACTTTGTTTTTACACCCCGTGTTTTTGTTAATAATACATTGGGTTTAACTTGGCAGTAATTCTTTCCCAAACCTTTGGTTGTTTAACCCTTTTGTACACGATAACCCTAAATACCCACCCCTCCGAAGGCCTAATCTTTCGTTTCGACCTTTGAGCAATTCTTTAATCAAGTAAATTGTTACACCCCACTTAAAAATGTACACCCAAATCCGCCTAAGCCTTAACCATGTATTTTGCCACCTCACCTTTTAGTTGCATTATTGTGACAACATTGTGTTAAAAACCTGTGTAATAATTCTAACTCGATTTACCATGTTGCTTAAATCGAGTTTCAAATTTCCCTTGTACCACAACATATTTGTTTTGGAACGATTTGAGAACTCCCATGGGGTAAAGTACTAGTTTGTAATGAGTAAATGGGAAGGAAAAACAATTTTATTAACCCCATTTATTTCTAAAATATTTAAAAAGTACTTTCCAAGTTTTTCAAATTTTCTTAATTCTATCATGGAATAATAAATGTTAAAAGTTATGTAAAAAAAAAGTTCCAAAGTGTAAGGAGACGAGGGGCCCCCCTAATGATGTCTTTAATTTTTGGCATATGTTAGTTTTAAGAATATGGCAAAAAAAAAAAAAAAAAAAAAAAAAAAATCGAAAAATCAGAAAATTACAAAAATGTGAAAAAAGGGAAAAGTAAGAAAAAAACATACGGACTTACCCAATTCCCGTTTTCTTTTTTATGTTGTTTATGTTTTTGTTTTTTTTTTTCTTAACGATTGTTCGAAGGTCTTGCTTAGCAACATGGTATAGTTGCAATGTTTTTGATTCATTGATATTTAAAACTCGCCACCATAAATACCTTATTCCAACCCAACCGTTGTTAATTTCATATTTCTCTAACCACCTACGTAAAAACCTTTGGAAAGCCACCTCTACTGATAGTTTATTCTTAGGTGCTTACGCTATGGAAGTTATGATCCTTCCAAAAAGGCCTATGGTAATTCATTTTTGGCTAGGACAGGTAGTTGAGAAATATTTTTCCCCATTTTAATTTATTGAGGATGTTAAAATCTAGTACACTTGAGAAGATTGAGGAGTTGTCCAAAAAACCCTATTTGTGAGGTTAGTGTATTGATTTTCCGTTGCTTATTTTAATGGGTTAGTTCGATGACATTTTGTAATTACTTTTTATTAGGTAAAAACCACCTAAACTCTATTTATTGGAATAAAAAAGGCTTTCATTTTGCTTGAGGGACGCAAAATTTTCCAAGTTGAAAGGGTATTTTGATCGACGGGAAAAAAGTGTTCCGTATTTAGGGTTATTTAAAGCCCCTATTCGATAAAAATGTGATTCAATTGCCCTAATCGTTCCTTTGTCATTTTAGGTACTTTGGAAAGGAAATTCGAAAAAAAACATGCTAATTAGGGATGTTTTTTTGGCATTAAATGAAGAAAAACGGACAAGTCTCAAAGGAAAGCTGGAAAACCTTCTTGGAGGCGTCAGACACAGGTGACGCCGTCAGGGCAACGTGGACAAAGGGAGGTGAATCAGATTTACCAAACTAGACGGCCCTATGAAGAAACAAGATGTTTTTACAAAACCTTACCGACGTCAGGTGTTTAGAAGAAGTAAGGGCCGTTCATGGTGTAAGGCCTAAAAGAGTACGCAGGCAAACATATACCAAGCGACGCGTCAAAGGAGATCTAGGGCCATCCGAAAAAAACCTCTCCTAATGACGGCGAGCTGACGTGCGTCAGAAACCCATTAACCTGACGCCGTCAAAGAAATGTTAAAAATCATATATATACTTTCTAATTTTTCATTCTTTTAGTGTGGAACTTTTTTGGCCATTTGGGGCAAAAACCCTAAAAAGGACGGAATTTGGCTTATTTTTTCCAAAGTTTCACCCTGAATTTCCTTCATGTTCAAATTAGATAAAAACCCCTCACTTTTAAAAATCAATAATGTCTAATTGTTGGGTTAATTTTACATTCTTATGTTGTCTTTCATTAAAACCATCTAGGGGCTAAGAATTTTTTCTTGTTTTTGGCTAGAATCTAATGAAAACCTTAACTATCAATATTGGTGATTGGTGGTTTATTTACTTTCTGGGAATGGAATGTTTTTCAATTTCAATGTTAGGCTTTAAGAAAAACTGGGTAAACTTTCCTTTTTATGGTAAAACCATGGGTCTGAACGTACTTAAGCATAACATTGTAACTAAGCGTCTAGGGTTATTAAGGTATTAGTAATTTTAAAAAAGGGGGGCATGAGCCCACTGTTTACCAATCCTATTGATTTGGGTGCTTTACGCATCTTGGGTAGGAGGTAATGAATAAGATGTTCATAGAATTGGGGAAAAGTATGTACGCCCCCCCATGAAATTGTTTTAGTAATACCAACCCGTCATTCCACGCAAGTAATACATGCACCAAGTAACCGGTAAAAAGATAGTTAGGGAGTAACGAAATCTAGTAACACATTTGTCTCCATATAATTTTTACAACCACATTTATAGTTATTTTATTTTTAATTGCAATTGTAGTTTTTGGGTTAGTTGACTAGCAACTAATTCCGCCCACTCCTCCAAAACCCGAGATTTTACTTGCTTTCATAAAAATATAAAAATACAAAAATAATATTCCTTCACCCTTAGACCTTTTAGAGTAGTTTTTCTAACCTAACGAAAACTATTCCCTGTGAGAGAACGATCAATCCCCCGTACTTACCACTACACTATACTACACCGACCAGGTACACTGCCTGGTGGGATTGCAAGCTTCTCAAGATCCCTTGAGAGGTAAAACCTGTTGCGTGGTCGCAATCCCATGTCATCACTTTGTCTTCAAGGAGTTGATACGCTAGATTTTGTGTTTTATAGAGGAATATACCACCGGCCACCGCGTTTAAAGCTTCTTGAGTTAAATCATCAAGACCGTGGTAAAAGATTTTGATTATATTGCCTTTTGTCAGACCATGTCCATGACAGTTTCTTAGCAATTCTTTCATTCGAAGCCAGGCTTCGGTGAGATTTTCATGTTCTTTTTGTGAGAATCCTCGGATTTCTCCGAGAAGTTTATCAAATAGAGCTGGAGGAAAATGTCTCCTAACGAAAGCAGTACGAAGTTCGTCCCATGATTCAATGGTTCCTCCAATGAGTTCATCAAGCCAAGTTTTAGCTTCTCCCGTTAAAGATAGAGGAAACATCATGAGTCTTAGTGCTTCAGTTTCGGTAATTCCGTATTTGAACATATCGCATACGCTTTGAAATTCATGAATGTGTTTGTGAGGATCAGTTTTAATTCGGCCATCAAATTGGTTTCCCTTGACAAGAGTCAGGTGGTTTCCTTTGATTGCAAATTCGTTTGCGGTTTCAGGAATGGTAATAGCTGGTCCAGGGGTTGGTGCAACGATATGATTTTTGGCCCACATTGGTTCATTGTCAGCGTCATCCATTGGATCGTAAATTTGTATTAATTTGATGTAAAATCTGAAGTTTGAGATATCGTCAATAGGTGTGTGGTGAAAACGAGGTTGTTCGGGTCTTTCGTCTTTTTGAGAAAAAGGAACTCTTTTGTTATTACGTTTTCTTTTGTTTTAAGTTCTTTCAGGTTCTGATAGAGGTGAAATGGGCTCATTTTCAGCTGAACGAGTGTGCATTCAAGGATAGAGAGCGAAATTTAAATCAATTTGACAAATTTTGTTTTCAGAGTAAGTGAGTGTGGCGTACACTGAATAGTGTGCGGCGTACTTGTGTGAAATAGCTATGTGCGGCGTACTTGGATACAAGTACGGCAGTGTTATTTTTACCGAGAAGATTAATCTCAAAAGATGTTGAAAAAGATGATTCTTTTTGGATTTTATGAAAAGGTTTGTGAATTTTAAGAAAAACGTTACGGATTAAAGTAAGTGCGTTGTACTTCGTGACAAGTATGGCGGTATGTGTGTGTTTTGTGTACAAGTACGGCATGCTTTCTGCAACAGAAGAAACAGAGTGATCTAGTTTTGAAGAAATCCTTGGTTTTGTTTGCTAATTTTACTTCGAAAATACTTAAGGAACAGATTTAAGCCCCCGGCAGCGGTGCCAAAAACTTTGATGTGTAAGGAAAGCTTTAAATTTATAATACTAGTTTCACCGATTTTAATAAACCAAACACACGGGTAAAGTATAACCCCCGTTGGTAGTATTAGATTAAGGTAAGACCAGGTCGTATCCACAGGGACTTAGTTCGTTCGGATTAAGTATAATAATTAGTAAAACAAGACAAGTAACGATTATAGAAATATGAGGAATTCAAATATTAAAACAAATGATTGCTTGGATAGCTTAGATAATCAAGTGACAATGCTTATGTTTGATCTCAGCTTGATAAAGGAGCACAACTTATAAGAAAGCTATTTTCGTCAAAAGAGCAATTTCATAACTCGTAGGTTCAATTCAAGATTCATATTTACCCATTAAGTGATTTCTCTCAAAATAGTATTTCATATCAAGTCTAGATTATTATTGATTCTTCTAAGTGGATTTCTCCTTTCAAAGACTAGTAATGCAAATAAGTTCCTAAAATTGCGTTTAACACGCACTGGTACAAAAAGTTCTGTTGGTCACGCCAAAAATGTGTTACGATATGCATATAGTCACGCACATTTTTTTCGTCGTGTGTGACAAAAGGTCCCGCCACCGTAGGTGGCATATGGTCACATTGTTGAGTTCGTGGCCTTTTCCATCGAAAAAGAGTGACCAAAACACCGAATATGTGTGACAAATTAGGCAGAAGTTTTGTTGGATTAGTCATTATCAGTTACCGTAAACAACTTATAGTCACACGAATGTTTTTTGAGAGTGACTATTGTTCGTCCTTTGGCCACATAAATATATAATATATGTGACATTTGAGATGATATATTCAAGTAAATGTGTATTTTGTGTGAGTATTTCCCGTCATGTGGCCACATGAATATACAATAAATGTGACGTTTGTGATGATTTAGTCACACAATGGGTGTTGTTTTTTTAAGTTAGTCACATACAATTTAACACAAAGTGGCCAAAAGTGTAAATAAGTGTGACCATATGCTGTTTAAAGTGAAGAAATGCGTATTTTGTGTGACTATTGATCATCCAATGGCCACGTGAATTTTATGTTTGTGTGGCCTTTTGTAATATTTAGTCACACAAAGCATGTTTGTTTTTGGTATTTAGTCACATACCATTAATCAAACAGTGGCCAAAAGTGTTAATAAGTGTGACCATATGCTGTTTAAAGTGAAGAAATGTGTATTTTGTGTGACTATTGATCATCCAATGGCCACGTGAATTTTATGTTTGTGTGGCCTTTTGTAATATTTAGTCACACAAAGCATGTTTGTTTTGGGTATTTAGTCACATACCATTAATCAAACAGTGGCCAAAAGTGTTAATAAGTGTGACCATATGCTGTTTAAAGTGAAGAAATGTGTATTTTGTGTGACTATTGATCATCCAATGGCCACATGAATTTTATGTTTGTGTGGCCTTTTGTAATATTTAGTCACACAAAGCATGTTTGTTTTGGGTATTTAGTCACATACCATTAAGCAAACAGTGGCCAAAAGTGTAAATAAGTGTGACCATATGCTGTTTAAAGTGAAGAAATGTGTATTTTGTGTGACTATTGATCATCCAATGGCCACGTGAATTTTATGTTTGTGTGGCCTTTTGTAATATTTAGTCACACAAAGCATGTTTGTTTTGGGTATTTAGTCACATACCATTAATCAAACAGTGGCCAAAAGTGTTAATAAGTGTGACCATATGCTGTTTAAAGTGAAGAAATGTGTATTTTGTGTGACTATTGATCATCCAATGGCCACATGAATTTTATGTTTGTGTGGCCTTTTGTAATATTTAGTCACACAAAGCATGTTTGTTTTGGGTATTTAGTCACATACCATTAAGCAAACAGTGGCCAAAAGTGTAAATAAGTGTGACCATATGCTGTTTAAAGTGAAGAAATGTGTATTTTGTGTGACTATAGATCATCCAATGGCCACGTGAATTTTATGTTTGTGTGGCCTTCGGTAATATTTAGTCACACAACGACTAAAGCAAACAGTGACCAAAAGTGTTAATAAGTGTGACTATATGCATCTTTTAGTCACATTTAAAAAATCAATATATATCAAAACAATTCAAATATATATCAAAACAAATTCAAATACAATAAAATTGGAATGTATAACTGAACAAAATATGAAATTGGACATCCTTTTATACACCAAGGAGTCCTAGTCGGCTTACAATAGTTTCTTTATAAGTATCTATTATCTTTTCCATAAGCAAGTAGCAACTTCGAGCGGTCTTAATCTCTGAGCAGTACCAACTTTAACTAGCAGTAGTAACTTTTGTACTAGCAGTAGTAAATACTTGGCCACATTTTCTTTGAAGTTCATGAGCTGCACTAAATCCATCTAAACAATATTAACACAAACATGATCAGCAGTAATTCAAACAACATCATGAAGACTTTTAATCCAAAACAATGAACATACTAATAAAATTTGCAGTTAAACTTACAAGTTTTTCTCCCATTGATCTAATCTCATCATCCAGATATAAAAGCCTTGAAAATGTAGGCTACTGCATATCAACACATCAAGATGAGAGCATGACTAGAACATGTCAAAGCTCACAACATAACAGAACTAAATGAGCCACTGGTTCAACTATCTGCACAAACATGATAGGAGAGTTAATACTAGTACCACGTTAGTACTGCTGGAGCAGAGTTACTACTGCTAGTATATATATATATATATATATATATATAAAACAGAATGTATTTAAATGAAGCAAATATATATAAAATTGTAATGTCGTATATAATCAAATTCTCAACTATCATAAGTTAAAACCTGTTGACTCTTCGCCGCCTTAGCTTGCTTTTGCAAGGTTTCACTAGAGACCAAATGTTTTCGCTTCGTTGGTACTAATTTTAGTCCTGTATTTTGTTCACTAATATTTGGTATCATAGTTGGTGGTGTAACCTGTAGAACCGGTTTGTCGTGGCGTAAGCGTTTTCGTATGTCTGATAGTTTAAACAAGTTCCTATATGTATATATAAAACACGGTACATTAGTCATGTACGTAAAACTAAAAAAATCAAAGGTGGATGTTTTATTACTTACCACTGTTTCCATTACTGGTACGTTTTCCAAAGTTTCAATGGCCATTGGAGTGGTCACCTGCAATATAAATTAAGAAATACGATGGTGTTATCATTAGAAAATGAAATTGTTAACAACATAAAAAGTGGCTTACATCTGAGTCTAATGCCAGTTTCTTTCTGCAAAAAAAATATGGGAAATGTAAGAAACTAAGGCACTAATAACGCTGCATAATATAAGATCTGCCAACCATGAAACCGTAAAAATATACATGGGTTGGCTTTGGTGACTGAGATGGAGCATCCCATGTATCATCCTCACCCGTGAAAATAGCATGTACCCCCTGCAAGAAACAAGTAACGTGATTAATGCTAACATAAAAGACGACAACATTAGATGTCCCAAATATAAGTTTAGCCTCAAAAACAAACATACGGGTTGCATATCGACTCGGGCAACAAATAATATACAATTGGTTGCAATTTTATGCAGTGCCAAACGTGGAACGAATAAATGTCAAACACATTACCAAGCAAGCAAATCACTAACATTTGGTACAAATGAAACAGTTTGACAAAAAGCAACCATATTTGAGTTAATTTCCTATATAACAGATGTTATGTTAATCTTTTGATAGATAACTTACACAACTGCGATAAGCAAACTCCAACTGTTCAGCAACATCCTCCCGGAGTGGAAACCAATCAAGACTCCCTTTTACGAGCAAAAAAGTGGCCTCTTAGAACACGTCGATTGTCTCCATTCCAATAAACAGGAAAACTATTTCGTCTTAATAAGTCTACCTGCAACGATTACCACAACACGAATTTATAATCAAAAACATGTTTAATCCACGAAAATCAATTTATAATCAATTTAAGAAAATATAAATTAAATATGTGTTTGAGCATACCCATGAACAGAGTAGGATAGGTGAGATGAGGGTGATGGTGGCTCGACTGTGATGCTGGTGGTTATCTCGAACCAAACAACCGAAGCAAACAAAGTCTCCCATACAGTTCCCTTGTCTTGATGACGGTGATGGCGTGGAGGAGCGATGGTTGGTGGAACCACGGCGAGATAAGGCGGTGAAGTGTGGCGGTGGTGTGAATCGGTTCTAGAGAGAAGGAGAAGAGATGAATAGAGAGAAGATAGATCTGACTAGTGTGGCGGTAGTGTTTTGATTTTGGGGGAAAAAGGGAGGGATCTTGAGCGGGAGATTGAAATTTTTGGGGAAAAATTAGGGGCGGGATCTGACTAGTGTAAGTGTTAGTGTTTTGATTTTGGGGAAAAATGAGCTTGAAATGTTTAATGAGTTGAGCTCAATCTTATATAAGTTCGACTCGAGTTATTGTTGAGTTCTCGAGCTTGTAAGTAATATAAAATATGTTTTTTTTTTTATTTTTTTTAAGTGTAGTAAGTGTAAATATTTATTTATGAATGTATCAAGCTAATTTTCGAGCTGAAGTCGAACCGAATTCAATTCTTAGGTTATATTATATTTCAATTTTAATTTGTGTCAGAAAACACATCTTTAAAGATAAATCGAGCTTTTCGAGTCAAGCTCAAGCCGAGTTCAAACTTTCTCGATCCCGGATAACATGATCGAGAGGGTGATGGAGGCTTGACTGTGATGGTGGTGGATGTGGTGGTTATCTCGAACCAAACAACCGAAGCAAACAAACTCTCCCATATAGTTCCCTTGTCTTGATGACGGTGATGGCGTGGAGGATCGATGGTTGGTGGAACCACGGCGAGATAAGGCGGTGAAGTGTGGCGATGCATGGTGTGAGTCGGTTCTAGAGAAAAGGAGAAGAGATGAATAGAGAGAAGATAGATTTGACTAGTGTAAGTGTTAGTGTTTTGATTTTGGGGGAAAAAGGGAGGGATCTTGAGCGGGAGATTGAAATTTTTGGGAAAAATTAGGGGCGGGATCTGACTAGTGTAAGTGTTAGTGTTTTGATTTTGGGGAAAAATGAGCTTGAAATCTTTAATTAGCTGAGCTCAATCTTATATAAGTTCGACTCGAGTTATTGTTGAGTTCTCGAGCTTGTTAGTAATATAAAATATGTATTTTTTTTTTAAGTGTAGTAAGTGTAAATATTTATTTATGAATGTATCAAGCTAATTTTCGAGCTGAAGTCGAACCGAATTCAATTCTTAGGTTATATTATATTTCAATTTTAATTTTTGTCAGAAAACACATCTTTAAAGATAAATCGAGCTTTTTGAGTCAAGCTCAAGCCGAGTTCAAACTTTCTCGATCCCGGATAACATGATCGAGAGGGTGATGGAGGCTTGACTGTGATGGTGGTGGATGTGGTGGTTATCTCGAACCAACAACCGAAGCAAACAAACTCTCCCATATAGTTCCCTTGTCTTGATGACGGTGATGGCGTGGAGGATCGATGGTTGGTGGAACCACGGCGAGATAAGGCGGTGAAGTGTGGCAATGCATGGTGTGAGTCGGTTCTAGAGAGAAGGAGAAGAGATGAATAGAGAGAAGATAGATCTGACTAGTGTAAGTGTTAGTGTTTTGATTTTGGGGAAAAATTAGAGGCGGATGTTGAGATCTTGAGCGCCTGATTAAAATTTTATAGATTGAAAGCCTATCAAATGAGCTCGAAAGGTTTAATGAGTTGAGCTCAATCTTATATAAGTTCGACTCGAGTTATTGTTGTGTTCTCGAGCTTGTAAGTAATATAAAATATGTATTGGTTATCTCGAACCAAACAACCGAAGCAAACAAACTCTCCCATACAGTTCCCTTGTCTTGATGACGGTGATGGCGTGGAGGATCGATGGTTGGTGGAACCACGGCGAGATAAGGCGGTGAAGTGTGGCGATGCATGGTGTGAGTCGGTTCTAGAGAGATAATGAGTTTGGCGGTGGTGTAACTCATCCATTCAATACTGCAAAACATTCATTGTGACTCGATACACGCATTTGACTCAAACAAGTACTAATGAGTTAAGGTAGGCATGCATGCAAGTTCATGTATCCGATTTTACAAGGAAACTGCATGTTAAAGAGAGCGAGACTATTAAGAAAATGACATTATAGCTAGTAGGATCTTACGATCCCGATCCGATCATACGATCATGATCTTGCAAAGACGAAAACGATCCTGGGTAGGATCTGATCCCGATCTTGAAACTTTTAATACTTTTAGTTTTTATACTTTTAATCATTTTAAACTTATCTATACATTTTAAATAAATACAACAAATTAAGCTATATGTACAATCAATTTAAGCATTAGCACCTACATACATTGACCGGTCAACAATTATAATTAATATATATTATAACACACATCACTTATAATATATATTATTTAAAAGCTTCTAAAACACACTTCACACACTCCAACATATACTTAATCTCTATCCGACAATCACACACAGCTACCTTGTTCTTTCTTTCTCTCTCTCACTACTACACCCTAAGTTTGACCCTAAGTTAGATCGGAAGCATATGGTAACATACTTAGATCGCTTCTATATTGACACTAAGTTTGACAGATGATTTGGTTTATCTGATTATTTAGTTGTTTTTTTTGGTTTATCTGATTATTTCATTGTTTGTGCTTATTTAATTAGTGTTATTTAGTGTTAGGGTTTATGTATGATCTGTATATTTGTGTTTTTTATTGTTAGGGTTTATGGTTGTTTTTTAGTCTTAGTGCAAATATTTAGGCTAAAACATCAAGTATCAAAGATGGAAGAAGTATCAATGATGGGTGAACCGACACCACTTTCAGGTATGAACATAAGCATGTTCTGGTGTTGTTCATCCATTATTGATTCAT
>LBNU01011903.1:78856-90683 GCA_014162995.1 Artemisia annua | reverse complement strand
AGACCTGCACTTGCTAGTTGCAAGTGCAAGCGAGCCACATCTTTAGACCAATTTGCCTTGTTTCTACACGGAAGCTTGATTGCAATCACATCAATCATTTTTGCAGGTACACTGAGCTTAGGAAGACTTGGACATTTTGGAACGTGATACCTTTGTTCCTCATCAATCCAGTTTGGGTATAGTGACTCCCATGTCATATTTTTATAAATGGAGTCAAGGTGAAGGACTATATGGTTTGCGCTATCTGGGAACATTCTTGTTTTCCATTCAAATGTTTCTGTCTCGTTGAAGTTCAAGAGCCCGACCGTATGGATAGTTTGCTTGTCGTAAATTATTTTCTTAACAACTTTTGAGACGTCGAGCCAATCTATCTGTGAATGGGAAACATATGTGACATGTAGTCCTCTAGTTGGTTTCCATATGTTCGCTAGACGACGCCTGAATATATATGCCAAAATAATGGTCAGCTAATCATTTGAATATGTAAGCATTATATATAATAATTCAAAGTTTTCTTGAATATAACTTCTGCAAAATGTTTGCGTACCAAGAAATGACATGGAAAACGTTTTCATGTTGACTAATGAAAATATTGTAGGTTATCAAGATGAGAGTTGCAATCATGATGGTAAATAAAGAACCCTTGAACGATGTTTTCTTGTACATCTGTTTTTTCTCTTGTAGAATGACTTGCAATTGCTCATCGTCTTCTTTTGATTTTCTTCTGTGAAATCTTCCCTTGTATATATCTTCCCTGAGAAGATTAACTTTTTTAGTAAATAATGTTTGCATTTAGGTTTAAAATAAACATAATCAGTAAAAATGGAAAAATCTATAATTGACTTTGAAAACCCTAGTCGGTGCTATCTTATACGCGTGAGACTCAAAATCTTGTGTTAAAACAAGGCATAACAAGGTTGTTCATAGAATCATACGTATAAAAATTCAATGCAAAGTCATTCAAATAAGTTCTTAAACAAATAAAAAAATAAAATCGGTCATTGTATTTTCTAATGAATGTGGAGTATTCATTACGGACATTTTATTGGGTTAATTTAGTTTCTTAATAGAATAGATGATCCGTGCATAGCAGCAACAATGTATAATAATGTTAATATGTGTGCAATCTTCATTATGTGAGAGTCAAGAAAGTTAGCGATTTAAATTGTTATTAAGTATTTAAGTATTCAGTAGATTGCATTTCCGTTTTACAAGTAAGGGTATTTTTACTGTAATAACATTACTTATTTTTAAAATTTGTAAGTTTTAAGTAAATGTTTTTTCTCTTTATATTATGTATCTTTTTCACATATGTTAGCCAAGAAATATAACGGCCGTATGATATCTTTAATCATTTGATCAATATACTCGTTTATTACTTTGCATAAACAGATGTTTAGGTAGTCATAACACAAAATATGCTATCTTCCGGTTATCATCACCGGTCATCATCTAGTTGCTAGTGATCCGGAGGGATCCTATATTTTTTTTCTTTACTGTTTTTGTTTAAGTAGTATTTTTCAATCCATCATATAAAACCTATCACGCAAGACCCTAACCGTCATAATATACCCAAGGTATTTTGACTAGTCACCAATCAACTAAATTTATCATATTTTCAATACTCCTTTTTTCGCCATGGGAGATTATTGATGTCAATGACAAAAGTTTACCAAATTGCGGCTCATGCCTAAAAACAAAACAAGCCATGACGTTAAATTAATAGTAAACGTCACAAAAGGAGGAAATCTCAAGCAGTATACAACTTTGTTTCCATATACAAGTCTATCTCCATGCAAATAAACAACAAAGAAGAATTAAAAAAAAAAAAAAAAAAAGGGTGGCAATTCCATATATGATTTATACTTAAACATCATAAATTCTATATTTCTCAACTCATGCTTTAAAGTCATTATATATATTTTTTTGGGTAAACATGGGTTTCCGACTCGACATTGCGAGCTGACTAATCCTACGGCGACTACTCTTTTTGGATAGCCCGGAGTCGGCGCAGGTGAACCTCCGTAGCCACAAGGGGATTAATTTTCTCCCCATTGAATTCGAACCCTTGGACCTCCTCTTTGAAAGACTGGTATTCTTACTGCTGGGTCACCCCTTGTGGTTTAAAGTCATTATATTTATGCATTAAAAACTTGTATTTTTGACAAATATGTAATTTTNTTTTATGGTTGTTCTAGTTTTTCGTAGCTAGTTGTTCATTTATGGCATGTCATAAATGTTCTAGTGGTTGTTCAAGCGGTTGCTTGAGGTTAATGTGGTACTTCAGCCACATTCCATTGTACTTTAAAAGTTTATTTGGTTAATATATTTTACCAGGGTGGAGATCCCTTTACCCAAAAAAAAAATATGAATATCCTTTTAGATTACAGTTAAATAGTTTTTATTATATGCATGAAGAAATAAATATAAAGGTGAATTCTAAATGTTATATGGAAAGAAAGAATTAATTAAAATCAACTTACATAACACTAAAAGCAGCAGAGCATCGTTGCATAATACTCCTTCGCGAACGATTCTTGTCAACCAACCTAATAATTGAGTGTATATATAGCAGAAAAGTAAAATACAATTAATACATAATGTTTAAATAACTCATACTACGTAGTAGTTTACATAGCAAATGTATATGTGGCACCTGCTACAGAAAACTAATTCTAAATCAGACCTTGAACATAACTACATAAGAGCGTACACACACAAGTTTATTTTTTTTTAAAAGATCTATAGTAAAAACTAACTGTAGATCAATAATGAAATTCACAGGATGAACGCATTTTTGGCACTTCATTTGTCAGATATCGATTTAACGACGAAAATAAGAAAAGTAAGGGATTGGATGTGTAGAGGATCCAAGATAAAAAGAACAAAAAAAGTTAGGGATTGAATGAGTTATACTACCATATACAAACCACAAGGACCACTTATAACTTAACTCTAAATTTGTAAAATTTTTCCGACAAAGAATGTGGATACTTTGATGAATATATTTTTAGTACAAACAAATATTTAAATGTTCTTGGAACACATGTTCGACGAAAGGTATATATTTGCGGAGTAAACCCAACTCTGTAATTTTTTGAGTATCAAGTCATGACCCTTTTTCAAGCACCAGCCCCAACTCCCCAAGCAATGTTCAACTGCTCTTTGCCATGGCCGTTTCATCAGTTTTTGTGGCCCTGTGCCATAATATAAAATAGGCCCCTAAAACGCTAAAAAAAATAGGCCTCATACCATAATAAAGCATCATACTTGTCAAAAAAAGCTGTTTTGAGTAGCGAACTTTTTTTTCCTCGTTGGTGTACTGAACTTGCATTTTATTGCCAAAACTACGTACTTTGGACGTTTTTGCCCCTCAAGTTATTAAAAAAGTAAGGGGCAAAAATGTCATAAAAAGGTGAGAAAAAGTACAAAAGTACGTATTTTTGGCAATAAAATGCAAGTTCAGTACGCCAACGAAGAAAAAAAAAAGTTCGCTACTCAAAACAGCTTTTTTGACAAGTATGATGCTTTATTATGGTATTAGCAAAAAAAAATATTTATAGCGCAAAAACTTTCGTCAATATTGCAAATGTTGTTACATATATAAACAAAAATATTTATAGAGTGTATTCATCTACTAAGTATTTATTAAATATCAAATAAGTTTTTATATCAACTGATATATAAGTGATTGTGTCCTATATTTTAATAATAAAAATACGTCTAAAACTGTAAAGGGGAATTAATCTAATAAAATAGTAAAAAGAAGAAATAACAAATAAGGAAATGTTTATAGTGGCTAGTTTAATTTTATAAGCAAAATTTTCTGGTAAGATAGAAGTGAAATTAAGAAGGGATTACGAGTTTCATACGTTTTAAGAACTTGAATATAATGCATAGCTAAAATGAACTAAATTTAAACTTCACAATATCAAAACAAATAAACGTCATCCATTTCAAGCGTTCGTATACTAAGAAACTTACGTAGAATATGATGATTGTCTACCCTCCATGATCCTATAAAGAAGCACTGATTTTTAGTATATTAAATCTAGCGATCATAAGAACGGAAACAAAATTCATGCATACTTATACCCGAGAAAAAAACAAATCTAATTAAAGAACTGAAAGACGATTTAAAAGGTATATATTATGAGGCGTATTAAAATGATTCAACTAGAATAGAAAGTTTAAGTGTTACGAATAAACATAAAAATAGGGGGTAAGAAGTAGACAAGTGAAGGAAAGAATTTAATAGAATTATAACTAAGGAACGTACGTGGTCTCGGATGATGTGAAACTGCGGTTGAATTGTGTTGGGGATCCGGTTAGTGTGAGTGCGTGTTACGTTGATGTGTTGGATATATTTGGGGAGGTCGGGGTGTGTGATGAAGGAGGTGACTTTTGTTGTGATGCGGATGAATGATGTTGTCAAAGCCGTATATAATATGAGGGTGTGTGTGGTGTGTAATCGCACATGGCCTCAAATGTATACCTCCTTGTATACTCGGAGCTTTAAAATTTAATTTTGACAAAAATGTTAATGACATATATGATTTTATATTATGTATATTTGTTAAAATTAAAGCTAAATACCACATTTTTATTTCAATAGTCGATATGATATATATTTGACCGTTATATTGACCGCATAAGTTTATGAACGGGACCTCTGGAATCAGCTACGGCACTGGATGCAGTGGAGGGAGGTGGCAGTTTTGTGGACGGTGAAGACATGTTCGAAGATGAACAGGAGGGTGTTTAATTTATGGTGAAACTGTGAATGAGATTTTGGAAAGTATATCTAAGGATAAGGTCTTAAGGATGAAGAGGCTCTTGATATGTGTGATTGTGTATGTATAACTGTATTAGCATTGGTACATCTCACTCATATGACCGGGAAAATAAGTTTATAATAAATTAACCCGTATGTACATGTGTATTGTAATTTTATTTTCTCCAGCAAATTTACACACGAAATTCTTAATAATGTTGACCAAATTGGTCCAATTTTTTTTCAATAATAATGATTTTGCAAAATCGTTCCAAAATGATGTACTTCTTCTCCTATTGGTCCAATTTTTTTTTTTCAATAAGAATGATTTTGCAAAATCGTTCCAAAATACTTCTTTTATTATATAAAAGATTGACTTTGAAAAACCCTTGGTGCTATCTTATACACGTAAGATTTAATATATTAATTATTTATTTGTTTAATTATTTAAGGACTCTAATTTATAAAATAAAATACAATGCAACATATTAATTATTTAAATACTTATTACATTCATGCCCTTTGAAAACTTGTAATAACTTCCATGGGTCTAATGGAGGTCTCATGTAACACCCCCAATTTTGTAATACACAACGGAATTTAAGTTGGGTGTTACTCGACGGCACAACAGTTATAATAATAAACGATCTCCAGTTGAGTTGTTTTGAAAGATTTATCATTTGAATTTATAAATATCAGATTTTACAAAGTGAGCTCCCAGTAGTTCCAAAGTTTATTAAATCGTTTTTTAATAATAGTAAAATTTATAGCCTTTATGAGTATTTGTGCTCCTCCGCGCCATCCTCTCAAATTATGGACCTGAGATAAATATGCTAAGGCGTCAACACAAAAGTTGGTGAGTTCTTAGAGTTTATAGTTTTAAATAAGTTGAAAAGCCTTTAGAAAATGTTTCTATAGCAAAGGCATTGTAAATCTACTCAGTTGCAAATCCCGCCCATACAAAACTTGCAACATGTGTGTTCACAACCCACTGACAAAGTATAGTATGATTAAGACATATGCTGCTTATAAGAATGTTCCACAGAAAAGGCATTGTAAATCCACTCAGTTGCAAATCTCGCCCGTACAAAACTTGCAACCTGTGTGTTCACAACCCACTGCTAAAATATAGCATGATTAAAACATATGTGTATACGATATATGCATGTACTTAATGTAAAGTTTAATAGCCTACTGAACCTCATGACAAGAATAAGCAAGAAGGCTTCATAGATGGATTATATTCACCCAAGGCCATGAATCTGGGGCAGAGGGTGGGGGTGTCAACCCGATAGTACTATCAATACCTCTCCATCGGCTCCATCCAGGAGTTAAACAATGGTTAAAGAATATAGTGATATAATAGTTTTACACATTAAGGCACATATCGTAATAAAACTACAAATCATGTTCAAAAGTATAGCGTAGCATATAAGTAAACTTGTCTTGAGTAAACGTGAAAGCAAGTAGTTTAAACATGTATCTCCCCCAAAGAGTTTAAAACAAGTATTAAAAGAGTAAGAGAGTGGCTATGACTCACCTTAGTGGTATGGTTGATAGAGTAAGGTAATGTCTAATGCAGAATGGGAATGTCTTCAACAGACGATCTGAATAATAGGGAAGTCTGAGATTTCAATAGTTTAAGTTTGACTTATCGTGAATAATGATTTGAAACAGTGTCGGATAACAAAATGGTTTTTGTGGAAAAGGTGGCTTGCGTGGTGAAATGCTTAACGTTCAAAAACAAGGTTATATACTATATAACTTGTTTGTATGTATAAAATATTGTTAACGTATATGTTTCTCGTCATGAATAGTGATATATATAATTGATCAAAAGTTAGTTGACGATGACTTATAGCATAGAGTATTCCTAGTTTAAATGAATCAATGAGTTTTGTAAGAATAACCATTTGTCATTTGATATTACGTTAATTCAAAAATACACTAAGTTATATGTTTATAAATGTCGCGTTATATATATATATATATATATATATATATATATATATATATATATATATATATATATATATATATATATATATATATATATATATATATATATATCTTTATATTATATATAACAGGAGGCGTTACACGTAAATACCACCTCATTGCCCAGTCATTGCCATGTAATTCATTATCAGCCATGTCATCACATTGTGGCCATGTAAGCAATTTTATAATTAATTTCGTATTTTTCTAATGTATTTTTTCCCAATTCGTGTTTAAATTTAAAAAAATACATTTACATGATTCGAACCATGGTTATTTGGATGAATAACATGTGTTTACCACTGAGACAACAGGTTTTTTAAGATATGTGTTGCACACTATAATCTATAAATATCTGCAATTTTATTTGATTCTGATTCCTATACTAAATACAATTCTTTGAAATCTGCATGCTAATAGAAACGTATAGGTGTATATTTTGTAAATTTAGAATGAGATAACTTTGTAAATATTTAGCAATCTAAATCTCCTTAAATATAGTTAAACCTAAATTCGATTTAATACATGAAGACATGCGACAACCAGAAAAAAAAAATGTCGACTTTTTCTCTCTTTTCTCTAAACCCTAATATGTCATAATATGTTTGTTTTTATGCAGATTCGCAGTGATTTATCTTTCTTTTTCATGCACAACTGTAAGTGAAGATAATGAAAAAAGACAGATTATTCATGTTTTGGAGGTTAGTATCTATCATTACTTAGATCTGAATCTTACTTATCTAACTCTAGGCTGAGCAAATCCAGCGTCTACAAAGGTTTGCTGTTTTGAGGTTAGTATATATGACTCAAAGAGGTGGTAGATACTGATAAAGATCATGTGAATCAACATGAAGAAGAGATAAGGGAACTCAAGAAAAATCACAAGCAAGAAGCATCGAGTCATCATGTACTTCTCCAGCAGGTAACATTGCATGCAATACCCTTAATTTTAGTAGGTTTTACAGATAAATACCTACTTTTCCACAACCAACCCGGGATAGTTCTGTAGCAAAGACGTTAAATAAGAGGATCGGAATCATTAAAAAGATTTGCTTACACGTCTTAACAAGTAACATGTTTACAATGTTACATATATCGTCCCTTTCTACCACCTAACTTTTGATCAGGTATGGGTTTGTGCAACCGTTGAAGAAAGTACCACTGCAAGCCACAAGGACAAGAGGAAAATGGGGTACAAGCATGACGTGCAATTCGATGATGGATCATGCAACAAAAAATTGTTGTTTTGAGACATATTGCTAAAGTTAACATTATCGCTTTGAGAGGCAATCGCTTTTTCTTCTATTTGGGGTGAGTATTTATGTTAGTAATGGCTGTCAAGATGCAATAAATTAGTAAGTCTAAAAAATAAGCTTGACCTAAACATCCAGTATATAACAAAATTCTCACATTTTTTTTTCTTTTTGACCCAAAAGGCAGAGAAGGTGTAAAGGAAATCATGAACATATAGATGTAGTATGATAATCGTTGCATCGGTTCTAATTTCTTGAGGTTTCCAGGATCATTAAATAATCAAACAACCATCATGTATGAACCATCATCAAGTATAAAAATAAGAACAAGAGAATGGGTTTGAACCCTTTAATGATACTGATATATATATTGAACGAAGGGTTGTTGTGGATTTCACAGGTCGAAATCTCACATTATATAGAACCCTAATCGACATGACGTTTTACTCAAACGTTGTGATGGTTTGAGAAAACGTTTAAGTTATAACTAACTAACTGCCATACATTGGGCTAGGTTGGTGTTATAGCGTAAAGATCACAACTTTATCAATCACACACACGTATAATATGTAGAAAAGAGATGAGAAAGATGGTGACTTGATGTATAATATGAGGCGTATGGAATAGAACTTATATTAAAGAAAACACACATAAAACACATACAAGCACACACCTCAAATGAGAGTTTGAGGTGTATATATAGTACAATTCGTGGATGCCCTAAAGGCTTGATGGGCTTGGGCTTGGACTTGGTTTTATACTTAAGTCTTAACTTATAACATATTAGCTTAACTAGTCCAAGGCCCAATGACTAATTCTACCTACACGACACACTATATTATATATGAGACCGACCATCACTTTTTCTATAAAATTTAAATGCTAACAATCTCCCCCTAAGGGATGGTCGTTCGAATGACGTTCCCTGTGATTTGGTCTTAGTCATCTTTTGATGTTGAACTTTGTGTGTCGTTGTAGAATAGTCTTTTATCTTTGTTCCTTCATGCTTTGTGATCTTTGATACATGACTTTTCTTTGTTCCTTGTTGTTGTGGTTGTTCATCTGCCTTATGTCACTACTTCGTCTTTGTAGGTTAGTCACCTTTCCAACATGCTCATACGTCTTTAGTCTTTGTCATACATATATTTGTTGTCGCGGTTCTTTCACTTTGATCTTTGTCACTTAACTTTGTAGGTTCTTCTTTTTGGCGTAGAATCTTTCTTTTACTTTTGCTATCCTTTGATCTTTGTGAGAACTTTCCTTTGACTTTTTGATGTAAGTATGAGCATGTGGAAACTAGTGTGGTGGTTGTACCTGCATAAAACAGTTAGCAATAAAACATCCGGTACTTACAGGTTCGGAATTAGAGATCGTCAACAGCATAGTGTGAAGACTCCTTCTAATCCTTACCATGGCCGTTCCTAATCGGATACCCCTGAAAGGGCTTACACAGACATACCGAAGTACACCCACGATTAGGTGAGTCGCTGGAGATCACCCCACGACTGTAGACCGTTTGGAATCCACCGAAGCACTAAGCGTAACCCATAAAGAATTACCGAAGTGACCTGCTGTCAGGGCTGTTTGATGTTGACCCTGGCAGGAGTTTCCGTTCAATCATTGAGAAGTACATAAGTAAATTCTCTCATAAACGTTCTGGCAGATTGCTAAGACCTGCGTAGGACTCTAAAGTTTACATCTGGCGTCCATTGATGTAGAACAACCAGTGTAATAATATCGTGTGTTCCTATGAGATCTTTTGATGAATCTCTTGGCTCTAGACTCAATAAGTGCACATTTAGTCATCGGAGGAATGGAGCAGAGTACCTCCTTTTCAATATCAACACACTCGGAATGAGTGGTCAATAGATTATGCAGGGTTCTCCGTGAGAATGAAACAAGTATCTTTTGAGAGATACCCGAGTGGCTAGAAGGTTTAAGTGCAGTGCGTCACTGGGTCCATGACGTCTTGTCTTCAATACCGATGTCACCTTAGTAACAATCAGTAGCAAATGAATTGAACCCGGTGTCTGACCTATGGTTGAATATATGGAGGGCTCATTTCTTTTCACCCTTTCTCATTTCATTTCTTTTTAATTCTTCAACCCCTTCTTTCCCTTTCATTCTTTACTCCTTCTTTTAATCATACCTAAGGACTTCTAATTCTATCTATTGGAATTGTCCTTGGGTAGATCCCTCCGGTTCTGGCGGATCATAGGACGGTTTTTCCTAACCTTAGTCACCTTATATCACCATGACTATCCTATTGTTGCCATAAACCATTTGCTTGAAAATCTCTCAAAGTGTTTATGATTATAAAACATATTTTGTTAACACAATGATAGTTTTGCAGTTTTGAAATACTCCCCCTTCACATGTGCTCAAAGTATTTTAAGATAAATTTGCACATGTTGGGTAGAGTTGGCACTTTTTGAATTGATCCACTTTCAGTGAACAAGACCGATTCGAGACACGTTTACATCACTAGTTAGACTAGCTTGAAATTATTACCCGGCCTTGTCAAGTCCAAAGAAAGTTTCTCGAATTGGTACATTCTACTTAGACAAGTCCTATTCGAGACACGTTTACATCACTGGTTAGACCAGCTTGAAATTATTACCCGTCCAGGACAAGTCTTTACGATTACTGACATTTGATATTTCGTCAATTCGAGAGTCAATTCTGAGTCTTTTCTGAGTCAAGTACAAGACCTTTAAGTCTTAACTGACGAGCTCGATATTCTTCCACAACTTTTGAACATTTTTGATCACATTTAATCACGTCTTCTCCCCCTCAAAAATAGCATATCATGATATTTTTGCTATCAATTGATTAAATACAAAGCTTTTGGAGGGATAGACGGATTTGTTTTCGCATGAAATTTGGAACATTTTTTCTTTTATACTCCCCCTTAATCAAAGCATATTTCAAAATGAAATTTTCGGGAGGGAGTTTCTTTTTGAAATGCGAGTCATATACTGAAATGTACACAAGTCATTTTGAAACGAGTTTTTGCTTGAAATCTTTTCGTTTGTTTATACTCGAACTGTTTGAAAAGAATTTCGATTATGAACGTTCGAGTTCTGATCTGAAATAATCAGAAGTCATCATTAGGGTTCGGGTTTCGTACTGAAGTATACGAAAGCCATTGTGAAGAAAAATTTGAGAAACGACATGTTTTAGAAAACATTAAATGAACTCCCGCTCAAGCATATGTACATATCCGTGTCATTTTTGTATAACATTTCTAGAAACGTACATAATATCGATTATACAAGAGACATGTCGTGAGAAGAATATTTTTGAATTTTTTTGGTTTTATATTGTTTTTGTCTTTTTGAAAATTTTCTATTTTTGTATTTTCTTTTTGTTTGTTTTTCAAATTTTGTATTTTGTTTTTCAAAAATATTTACAGCGAAGCGGTTTTGAAAACATTTTTCAAGAAGATTCGAGAAGACGTTCTAACTCCTCAGGGGTTAGGCTTCGCATGCCAATTCGTCGAACTAAATCGTCAAACCTATCTTTTGGAAGGGCTTTAGTAAATAGATCGGCGAGTTGGTATTCCGTCTTAACGAAAAATAATTCAACAGTACCCTCTTCTACGTGCTCTTTTATGAAGTGGTAGCGGACTCTAATATGCTTCGTCTTAGAATGATGAACGGGGTTGCACGAGATGGCTATGGCACTTTTCGAGTCACAATACATAGGAATGCGGTCGAAATGAAAGCCATAATCTGTGAGCTGTGTCCGCATCCAAAGAACTTGGGCACAACACGCAGATAGAGACACATACTCGGCTTCC
>LBNU01011903.1:28909-61995 GCA_014162995.1 Artemisia annua | reverse complement strand
GAGATGGAGGGAAGTGGTATACGAGGGTTTTTGTTTGTGAAATTACTGTTCTAACCTTTTATTAGAACGAAGGGTCTGTTTTTTTTCCATTTAAATACCAACCGTGGATTGGTTTTTGGTCAAAGATTAAAATGATCGGATGGCTCACAATACTTTTTAGACTTTTTAATTTGCATCCTCTTTCTAGGGGATCGCAACTCTATAGGTAGAAGATAAAGAAAAAATGACATATGAGAAAAGAAAACGTCAATAAAGTTTTATTTTATGTATTTATTTATTTATTTATTTATTTCCTATTGGGATGCTCTAAGAACCTCTTTACAAGAGTTATAGTCATCAAACCTCATAGGTATAGGTTGCGTTTAGTTGGAAAAAAATTATCTTGTTTTCTATCTTTAATTTTGTAAAAATTTGAAATGGAAATTTATCTCTACAAAACACTTGAAAATATAGAAAACGCATTTAGTTGATGCTTCTATTTTCTAATTTGAAGAAAATGATGGAGGGTTGCGGGTTATAAAGGAAAACAAGGAAAACAACTAAAATTTGTTTTGTAATATTTCTTGTTAAGTTAGGAAATAGGGGTTTTGTGTCTTGCAAAACATTTTGTTAGAAAACGCTTATTTGAACGTGATCTTAGTTTTCTTTATTTTTTACAAAACATTTTGTGGAAAACAATGATGTTTTCCCCCAATTAAACACAACCATAGTATCCCATTTGGGGTGGTGTGGAAAAATGTTAAATAAACAGTGACAGGACACTTAATTAATTAGGCCACGTACATGTGTTAAATACTCAGTGTTCGGATAACTTTAACAAAAAAAACTTCGTCCGTTTTATATTATAACTTATAAGTAAAGGGGATAGCTTGGCTACAATTATTGTAGCCAATTGCCTACAATCCCTCATTTAAAACACACTAGCAATGAGTCAGAGACCCACAGAAAAGAATCAGAGACCCACAGAAAGAATAAAAAACTCATATTTATTACACTAAATTGTAGCATTGTCAAACCATCAAAATAGTTTAGTCTTTGCTTAAAGGGAGATATGACTCGCTAATTGGTTAAAAAGAAGTATATAGTGACGTTGTTTCAAGTAATAACTATAGTACAAACTGTACAATCATTTGTAGAGAAAAATTATTGGTTTGGTTACAAAGACATTTCTGCTTTTCTATTGTAGATAATCGATATTAAAATAAGTATATGTTCAAGTGATCTTGATTTCGTTTGGCTCAACCAAAACAATTTTATTTGCGCAAAATGAATCCTACTGCAAAAACTTCAAAAAAATGTCAGAAAAGTGAGGTTGCTTGGTGCATAAATTTTAAGTAAAACAACTGTATGCTCTTCTTCCATCATAAACCATAGCCATTTTGCGAAATACAAAGACAATATTTGAATATACCGCAAAAATATCAAAGAATATACACTCAGCAATTTGGATATGAAATGTTTCTACACAAACAGATATCTTCCCAATTGGGTAAAAAAAAAAGGATACAAACAATACCCTTAACACATTCGTCGATTAACTACTTGTTCAATGAATGCAATTGAATACTCTTAAATAATGATAGATTTTACGACTACACAGTTTAACAATCACATCGTCTCTCTGCCCCGTTGCCTTATTGTGGATTCGTGAACGATATTCCCTTTGAAACCAACACCATACGATGCCTGTTGAACATAGTAAAGATATCAGTTAAGCTGTAGACACTTGTGTTATTAATTTGAAAAATAACTAAACAAGGCGTCTAACTTTGAAGGAGATTCATACAGAGAAAAAGTAACAAAAAAATGCTTCAAAATTCTGTAGAAACCTAAAAAATGCTTCCGAGTTGACATTTTCATTTCTATACCACATAAATATATCAGAACTCACAATTTCAAGGGGGCTGACTCTGTGAAGAAGGAACAAATTAGAAATTCCCCTGCAGAAACACAAAAGGCCATCATGAGTTCGAAATGAAGGGGAGGTCTATTTTATACATGTATATACAAGGAAAATAATTCATATTTACTCACTTGCGACGATAAGATCCTTGACTTATGGGTGTCAAACGAGGTCCTCCTATACGAGCTTCATTAGCACAAGGTTGTCCACTTATGTAAGCATCCTGAAAGTTATAGAGTGCATGCCGGGCTCAGTCATCTTTTTAAGCTGTCTATAGATTTTAGGGCTACAAGATTTCTGTACTTCATTGGGTATATGACAATAAATCAAACATTTTTAGAAACTTATAAACCACGTGTGAAGCTAAACATTTGTTACACGTGGGACTATACTAATCAATTGTGTTTCTTGAAGCCGTAAAGGAAGAAGCTTAGATATATTATATGAAAGCATGAAAGAAGAATTTACCACTCCATGTGCTTGTAACATTTGCTGCAGAATATCGTTTCCATTTGCTTGTGTTTCCTCAACGCTTTGATTGCAAAACAATGAATGAAATCCAGCAGCAATGTGCCTAAAGTCTCAATGAAGTTACAAAAGGTGATTACTGATTGAAATTAGGTACATTAAGAAAGAAAACGTTGTTTTTCATTAGTACCAGTTGCTGTTGCTCAGCTCAAGTTGTCTTGATAATAGCTTTAACTCAACTTCTATGCCGCTTGAAGAATCCTAAATTGCATATTGGTATCAAAATAGATAGGATTATGATTATGTAGCTATATAACTATTAGGTTTCTGGCTCGAAACTATACTTAGGTTCCATATAAGGAATGATCTAAGTTTTACTGAAATTTGCACTGAAGCAAAGAAACAGAAAATCTCATGATTAAAGAAGGCAAATGAAAAGGCTTCAAACCTGTATTTTTTCAGTATTTAGAGCTATAATATCCAATGTTCTTCCACTCGATATGTTGACCTTTTTAATAAAATAATCTGACTCCTCCCCCTTTCGAGCTAAGGTCGTGTACCTGCAATTTCAGGATTACCCACTGAAGACTGAAGAGATATGAAAAGAGGAACTGTTACAAGCCATTTAGACTTCACTAAAGCAAGCATCTTTAAAAGAACTTGCTATGTTGTTTTGTAGACAATAAGAACAAAAGATGAACTATAATAATCAAACAATAAGATAATGCAAGGGTGATTGTAAAGTGCATTAAGGGAAGTCTTTACATTCAGTCTCTAGCTGAATTTTGCTAAGAGACCGATTTTATGAACATAAAAATGGCTAACAAATGTTATAAGAATTTATATACCAGGGAGCCTTTGATGAACCGAAATATTGTGTTGCCTGTCAAAATAATACAACAAAAACAAGATTATACTACTTAAATCTATCGAAACTACACCAGACCATACAAATCTATCAGAAACAAGCATACACATATATTGCCATGTTCTCAAAGAAATTTAGTGTATTAGAACTATATATACATTACACTAAAATAGAAGTGAGATCTTACATTCTGTGAAAGCGGGTCATCTTCACCCAGCTCACTGATGTTAATCACAAATCCCACCTCATATGTATTTATCACCTTCTCCATCTACACAACAACATAAGTTAACCAAAAAGTTAAAACATGAAACCATAAACATTAAGACACAGGGGCCTAACCAACCTTTATGTACTAAGGGGGATGTTTGGGATTGCTTATTAAAACTGTGTATCTCCTTACAGCGTGATGATACATCAGTTTTCAGGGTCAGAGGTTGTTTGGAATTGCTTATTAAAACTGTGTATCTCCTTATAGCGTGATAATACAATCAGTTTTGAGGGTGCTTTAGATTATTGATCCAAAATGCTTATCAAGTTTATATGATCATTTGTGACTGAAATTAAACGTTTAAAAAATGGTTTGGAATTGCTTATTCGGTTATTCAAAAATGCTTATTTTAAAAAGCAATCCATTAACAATTCAAACAAACCAAATAACAGAAATTCAAGATATTTAACAGTGAAATTGCTAGTCCATTGTTAATTACTCTTTAATATAAGTTCAAAGGTGTTTGAGATTGCTTATGTTAATGTGTCCCAAGATAAGCAAATAGAGTGTTTAAGCTTATTTTTTGAGGCTAAGCTTCTGCTGAATAAGTAACTTATGCCTTATGAAGGATAAGCTCATGTTGAGCGTTTGGATTAACTTATGATCCAAAGGTGAAAAAGGGAAATTATAAACCTATATAAGCCCATAACCCACATGCCCCTTAGTGGTTTAAGCTTATTTGTGGGCTTATGAGCTCATTTGATTTCGGCTTATATATTTCATAAGCTCAAATTTTCTGGTTGAGACTTATGGGGTATATAAGCTATTTGAAGACTAATAGGCTTATAATAAAGCAACGCCCGTTAACAAGCAATCCCAATTCCCAACACCTAGTAGGAAATCCACAACACAATGCTTCAAATAAACACTATATATCATGTATGCAAATTAATCACGTAAGAAGCTTCTGCTTACAAGAAGCCTCAATATAAAGCAGTGCCAAGGATTCGTGGATAAAGTTGTAAAAAGAATTAATGACCAGAGGAATAAATATCAATCATTTGCTAGAAGATTACAGCTAATCACTGCTATACAGTCTTCTAAACAGGTGCATTAATCCACTGATTTCCTTCTACCTCAAGCTATCATAGATGAAATAAATAAATTGCTTAAGGGGTTCTTGTGGTGCCAGTGTGAGTTATAGGGAAAGCTAAGATTGATTGGGCTAATGTGTGTAAGCCAAAGAAGGAGGGTGGTTTAGTTGTAAAAATTTTAACCATATGGAATAACACTATGCTAACCAAACACATATGGAATATTGCACTCGAGAAAGACTATTTATGGGTTAAATGGATCCATTCAGTAAAATTAATAGAAAAAAAGTATATGGACTGTGCAGAGTTGCAAGAATGATAGTTGGAGCCGGAGGAATTTATTGGGAGTAAGGGACTTGATTATTCAACATTTAGTGTGAAATCGGGTGATGGGTCTAATACTTCAATGTGGAATGCTAGTTGGGCTAAATATTTTTTTGGGTAAAAGGGATCTTCCACCCTGGTAAAATATATTAACCAATAAAACGTTGAAAGTACAATGGAATGTGGCTAAAGTACCACATTAACCTCAAGCAACCGCTTGAACTTCCCTAGATCATTTATGACAGACCATAAATGAACCACTAGCTACCAACAACTAGAACAACCAATAAACAACATAAGATGACATGCCAATCTTATGAAAAAACAAAACAAATAAAATACTACTTCCCAGCACGTCCTTGAAGCTTGAACTCCTTGAATTGTTCCGGTAAGTCGTTTACTTGAGCCGCATACTCATCTGAAAAATAATCATCTCCCAAATAATCATTAGGCTCAAACACCTCATCCTCATCACTGTCAGAAACAACTACTTCACCCACCTTAGAAAATGGGTTACCCCGCTTCGATGCAGAAGTACTCTGAGATGTGATAGTAGATTGCTCCAACGCCTTTTTATTAGCAGAAGTACTAGAAGATGGGATAGTAGATGACTTAGAAGCCTCACCCGGCACATGCGATTCCATCTTACTCATAGGCTGATCTTGTAACCCCTTACCATTGCTAACAAAACCAAGAACATCCTCATCCACCAATGACTCCAAGATACCAAAAGAGTTAGAAGACTGTGGGTCCTTACCAGATTTAACATTTGAAGTAGAAGCCTGCTGAAGACCCTTAAGATCAGAATCTTTCTTGGTACCAACCTGATTAGAAGTTGTCGTGACTTTAGGTCTCCAAAAATTAGCCTTAGGCTTGGAGAGTTTAACCCCTCCAATTGGCTTAGGTTGAGACGTAGAAACAACACTCTTACCTTTGTTCTTACGATTCCTTACCTCTGTGAACCCCTCATCGTTATTAACCACCTGAGACGATCCATTAGTCACCACATTAGAAACCTTATGAACCACCTCTTGTTTTGGACACTCACTAAGTGTGTGACCAAATATCTTACAAACGCTGCAATGAGGAGGTGTCCATTCATATTCGACACGAATGATCTCCGTCGAATAACCACTATCATCATCCAATGGAATAGCCATACTAACTTCCTTTTTCAATTTAGAATTTGAACACACTTCAACCAACACACGAGCATAACTAATCCGACCCCACGAGTCAACACACATAGAAGATGTAAATGAATCTAACATAACCGGTTTCCCCACTTGAGTAGCAATCAAGCTTAAACCAACTTCCGAATAAGCAACTATAGGCACATTATGTAATTTAACCCAAACAGGAATCGTAGTTACCTCATTCTTGGTTAGGGGAACATTAAGAGACCATTTACGAAGAATAAGAGGTGAATGACGGATTAACCACGGGCCTTGCTGGAGCACCTGCTCCAATCCGTCTTTAGAAGAGAATTTAAATAAGAAAACACCCGCTTCATTCTTCATAATCTTTTGCACGCCAAATTTCTTCCACGTATTAGTAACATAGTTCTGCACAATTGGAAAAGCTATAGCTTTTCCTAAGAAGTACCCAACAAGAGTGTTCTCATACCGACCTAAGACGGGTTCCATCGCCTCCTTAGGAAGTTTAGTATCATGGTTAGGAACCCGATCTTCATTAATCATCTGCCTAAAATTCACCTTACGAGAAGTACTAATGGCACCAAGCAAAGAAGCAAATGATTGCTCCTTTTCACTAACATTACCTTTGCCCTCACTAGTACCACAGGTCTTTGGTGCTAAATTATATGTTTTAGGACCAGAAGACACATTCTTGTCCACTAACGTAGACAAGTTAATATCACCATCATCCACACTCCAATCAGAAATAATAGGACCAGCCGAGTTTCGTGGAGGCTGATTACTAGGACCATTATGACTACCATCACCATTACCAACGATACCAACCTGCGTAGCAGCCCCATCAATGTCGTCCTTAACACCTTCAACTTGTGCCATCTTAGCATTAAAATTTTTCAAAATCGAATTTATATCTTCAGTCGCACCCTTATCCTTATCCATCTCTCTTTAACCCACGAACAACACAAAACTTCAAACAAACAAAAAGTAAATATCCAGCAGCAGCTGCATGAACGAACAAATAGAAGTAGAAAACCCTAACCTCCCGCCATGATGATCAAATCTGCTTGAAAGTGTACGATAACAAGCGCAAGAGACGAACACCAAAAGCGAATAACTCCAAAATCGAGTAAACCAAAAGCGCTAATATGAATAAAGAGATAATGCACCGACCCACGATTGATCAATATTACCACAATATATTAGGATAGGTAAAGGTCGGTTGCGTAAATAATCAAACCCCCGCAAAAACGAATTTAGTAATAAACAATTGGAGTAAATACGATTCTTGTGGATTCAACAACTAGAAGCGCTTAAAAAAGATTCTCAAAAACAATTAAAAAATCAAAACAACTCTAACCAACGTAGATATCTTAGTATATTAGAATATTTGTAATGTAGAATCAATACAGATATAAGAATATATTAGATATCAAAGAAAGTTAGAGAAGCTCGATTAAAAAAAGGAGGGTTTAGGGAATCGGAAATTGTCACCTAGTTGGGCTAAATATTGGTCCTTTAATAAACCATATTACTCATAGAAGCATTTATGAAGCAAGACTGGATACAAAAATTACTGTGGCTGAAATGATTGATGAAGGTAATTAGAAATGGCCAGATGAGTGGAGGAATAAGTATCCAAATGTGGTTAATATCCATGTTCCCGCCTTAACATTTGGAAAAAAGGATCGAGTGGTATGGAAGAACTCAAAGGATAAGTGGTGAAGTTTGCTGTAAAGAGTGTTTGGGAAGACTTGTGTGAGAAATCTCCTAGTGTGCTATGGTGTAACATGGTCTGGTTCTCACAGTGTGTCCCTAGACATGCACTTATTCTATGGCTGGTTGTCCAAAGGAGATTAAGTACTCGAGATAAATTATTGAAGTGGCAACCATTCACAGTTATGAAATGTCTCTTGTGCAATTCTACCCGACTCTCATAATCACTTGTTTTTCTCATGTGGATTTTCTAAAGAAGTATGGGTGAGAATGCAAAAGATGATGAATACTAGCGTGTGGAATGGGATGAAATAGTTGAAGTATTTAGTCAAATGCCATGTAATAATTCAGTTTGGAGTGTTGTCAGAAGAATACGCCTTGAAGCTATGGTATACTTTATATGGCAGGAAGACAATTTAGGAATGAAAAAAGATCTTGTGAAAGTATTAAGTTGTTTGGTGGAGGATACTGTCAAAATGAGATTGATGAGTTTTTTTTTTTTTTTTTTTTTTTTTTTTTTTTTTTTTTTTTTTTTTTTGTTTTTTTTTTGATAACCATGGTTTCCGACTTTTTGGCCGACTAATCCACGGGGTTTGAACCCACCGCCACACAGACTCAAACCAGGTGAAGCCCTCCCTTTTCAGGAGGTTGGCGCGGCCACTTAAGGTTGTTTGCACCTAGCAGGAATTGAACTTGAGACCTCACACATTTTAGAGTGACGGTCACAAGCCCTTTTACCACTAGGCCACCTTTAAGTGGTTATTGATGAGTCTTCTTGTGGAGCATTCTAGTGCAATTGTTAAAGTTGAAGTGTGGGGCATACAGTTTAAAAAAGTCAGATTACATGAGTAAAAAGGAAAGTGAAGTTGTGTTATGAGGTTGTTTGGAATGAGAATGACACTGATAGATATAAATAGGGTGAGTCGTGAAAGATGGGACTACCTGATTTATCAAGTGACTGGTCTCACTTATATTGTTGTTTGGATAACAATGTCAGTAGCAAGGGGAGACACAATACAAAATTGAATGATATCAGTTGTATATTGGATATGAACTCTTGGGGTCTGGTTGAATGTCATGAAAAAAGGATCCTTTATAAAAAGAGTAATCTAGTTCTCATCATCAGCTGCGGAGAAAATAGCTGGAGAATTAGCTGCAGTTGGTGTTGTTTTGTAGCCGGAGACTTAATGAAGCAATTGGGGCCGTTTGGTTTGAAGGTATGGGAATGAAGTAATACTTTCATTCCCAACATAGTTGTTTGGTTTAAACGGGTGGTTTTTGAAAATTGGCATTTCCATACCCATCTATGGTGGTGGGGTTTACAAACCCATTCCATATCCATATCCATAGTCATTCCCATATACATACCAGACGCCTGTATTAGCTTATACTGCAGATATATACTCTCAGTGTTAGCTTATGCTTATATATATTCACCCTTTTCACCAAATTAATCAATACAAAGTACAAACTACCCAATTCACAATACAAAGTACAAACTACCCAATTCAAGCTCAAATCAATAAAAAAGAAACCTGTTTAAGAAGATGGGTCTGTTTTTTGAGAGGTCTAAAGCCACCAACAACAGAAATGAAGTAACTTTCATTACTCTGACCCTTAATTCCAGCACGGTAAGGCTGACCAACATTGATTGCATAGTATAAACCAATACATAAAACCAACTGTATCATTATAGTACACACCCATGACTTTTTCTCCATCTTTTTTTTTTCTTTCCTTCAAAAAAATGTATAAGACTTTTAAGATGTTGAGATTATTAGTATTTGTGCATCTTGATCTGATTTATCAAGGAGTAGTACAATTTGAGGACGTAATGTGGAACGTGGGAGATAACATGGTGAATTTTGGTATTGAGTAAACTACAAAGATGGTCCCTGTGGTTTGCGTTGACTATCACTCTTGGTCCTTTGACTTTTTTTTTGCACACACAGTCACTAACTCTGAAACCCTTAACACTTATAGTCCTTTGACCAAACGACGTCAATTTTGACTGTTAAAAGTTCCTCATGTGCCTTGCACATGAGGGTAGTATTGTCCTTTTGCCCTTTGTCACTCTCATATCCATTTATATCAAAGTCACTCACAATTTATTTTCTTTCTCTCTCTCAAACACACAAAGTATATTTTCTCTCTCAATAAACCTTTGTCTCTCTCACTGAACCCATCAGCCACCATAACCAAACCGGTAACCACCAGTTTTGACGGCAACCACCAACTGCAACCACAAACTCCGAGGAAACAGCATCACGGGAAACCCATGTCAAACATGAACAAAAAAGTAAAAAAGAAAACTAATAGAATTTAACAAAGCACTTTGATTGAAAAAAAAGCAAACTGATAGAATTAACAACTAAATTAAAACCCATGTCAAACACGAACAAAATAAGTAAACTACTAAGTTCACATTAAAAAAAATAATAATAAAAAAAATAAAATAAAATAATAAATAAATAAAAAATTGAAGCTACAAGCCTACAAGTCAAGCAAGCATTTCCAGTAGTCTTGCAAAACGATACAGAGTACTATCACTTGAAAGTAGACAAGGATAAATTATATGGTGGTACATATTTTCATTTCTCTATTTTCTTTGTTAGCTTTAATTTATTTTTATACAATCCTAAAAAAAATTGAACTTTATACAAACAAAAACATAATCGAATACTCATTTTTTTATATAAAAATTAGATCCTCAAGTATATTAAACGAATCACAAAAATGATAACAAATTAACAACACAATCTTTATATAAAAATCCTTATAAAAACCATAATCTTTAT
This sequence comes from Artemisia annua, assembly GCA_014162995.1. Taxonomy (NCBI): domain Eukaryota; kingdom Viridiplantae; phylum Streptophyta; class Magnoliopsida; order Asterales; family Asteraceae; genus Artemisia; species Artemisia annua. The sequence goes on along the minus strand of LBNU01011903.1, from coordinate 51,459 downwards.
AATAATACATGATAACCAAGATCTAGAGTTTATTATTTTACATTTATTATTTTACATCAAATACAAACTCAATAAACTTAACAAACCTATTTTACATCAAATTGGGTATCCATTATTTCCATATCTTTCAATTAAATCGAGATCGAAATGGAAAATTGCGAACCCACCACAAGTTACAACCCACCACCGTGACGCAATCGATTACAACCATCAAGAGTGTATATCTTCAAATTCTTTCATGGTGGTTTAATTTTTTAAGAGTTGAGTGCTTGTGTTGTTGAACCAATTAGTAGCATAGTCCCCAACTCCGAGTTGTATCAAAGTCGACGGTTGACCACCGGTTGCGTCGACTGTTCACGGATGTTTGGTGGAGGCAACTAGATCTGCGTGTTTGTAAAAGTGTGATGATGATGCTTTGTGGGTTTTTTTTATTTTAGTTGATGGATTTAATTAAGTGGTGGTGACAGCCTGTGCATTTGGTGGTGATGTCAAATGTGCCTTCATCTTCTAGTTGGTGGTTTGAAAAGAAAGAGAGGCGTGTTTTTGTTTTTAAAAGTGATAAAAATGATGGTGTTGTGTGTTGTTAGAGTGTGCTTGGTCAATCTTATTAAGTTGTACATTATGTTAATTGTATTGTAACTTCCTCTTTATTAGTAAAACATGGTGTGCTAAAAAGAAAGAGAAAGATAAAAAGACAGATTTACCCTCATGTGCAAGGCACATGGGGAACTTTTAACAGTCAAAATTGACGTCGTTTGGTCAAGGGACTATAAGTGTTAAGGGTTTCAGAGTTAGTGACTATATGTGCAAAAAAAAAGTCAAAGGACCAAGAGTGATAGTCAACGCAAACCACAGGGACCATCTTTGTAGTTTTGTCTTTGGTATTTTTATGGATTTCAGAATTTTTTTTTTTTTTTTTTTTTTTTTTTTATAATAAAAAAAAGTTAATTATTTGACTTTTTATTTGAGTTTGCGTCAAATTATATGTCCACGGCTAAAATTGTTGGAGGAGATTTTGATTGAGTTTACTATATCACTTTTAATTGAAATTATTATTACAAATGTTAAAAAAATGTATTTGTAAATTAGTATAAAAGAAGAGGCTTTGATATATCTTTCTCCTTCATGTAAAAGTATAATTCTTATTTTGTAAAAATATATAAAAGTAGAATTCTTCTTTTGTAAAATGTAAAACGAAAAAAATTCAATTACAGAGTATCACTTTTTTTAAAGGAGATGATTTGTATATCATTTTTTTTTTAAATCTACCACTAAATCATGCATAGCAGTTTTGTACTGTGTGCATCACTGTTGTAATTTAGTGATGGATGACAAAAATAAATGATGTACAAATCACTCTGATGTGTATTTTCTTTGAGTAATGTTACATCCACAAAAGATTTATAAAAATAAATCCATAAAAGAGTTGTGTCATGTATTGATTGGTGGAGCAAAGAAAAGAAACGGAAAACATATTCAAACACACCAATAACGCATGAGTAATGAGCACGTAACATGGTGATATGGTATTTATGGATTTGAGATATTTTTTTAAGAAATTAAGAAATATATGAATTAAAATATTGGAAAAATAAAATGTGTTAGATGAATGATTGATTGATTAATTGGTAGATTGGATTATCATTATTATATGTGAAGTCATTGCCTGGAACATGTCATTCAGCAAAATAAAAAATATATCAAAACACATGCGTCGATTATGTGTAAAAAATAATAATAATAATAAAAAAAAAATACCTTTATAAAATATGAGAAAATTAATAAAACAATAGTCGTCGAATTTTAAATAAACTTTACAAAGTGTCAACCTATTAGTTTCTATGTCTTTTAATGCCTTTATAAAATAAACAAATACCCATACACTTTATATTTTTAGACTTTATAACCTTTTTAAAAACCATCACATATGTTGTTAATAATAAATATTATTATTGTAGTATTTAGATTAATTCATGTATATACACATTATGATTAAAACACAAGTTATTGTAATATGTAAATGAATATATGAAATTGTACATATACAAAAAAAAGTCATGTTATTTCTTTTTTTGAGTTTAAGTAGGATCTATAAATGTATTTTATTACTATTTGCATTCAATAACGACTCATGTTATTCTTAGAGTAAACTGCAAAATACATCCCTGTAGTTTACACATTTTGCCACTTTACATCCCTGTCAGAAACTATTGGCAAGTTACATCCTTCGTTAGCCAAACGTTTGCCATCATACATCCCTCGTTAACAATGATGACTAACGATGCAAATCATTTTTCCGTTATCTCTTAACAAGACATAAAATATTACACCGTTACCCTTCGAGACTAACGGTATTTGCACCGTTAGTCCTCTTTTTGCATTTTTTCCATTTTTACGATTTTTGTCCGTTTTTTGTCCGTCTTTTGTACGTTTTATCCCTTTTTTGTACGTTTTATCCGGTTTTGTCAGTTTTTTCTTTTTTTGTACGTTTTATCTGTTTTTTTTTACATTTTTATCCATTTTTTTTATATATTTTATCCGTTTTTTGTCAGCTTTTAATTACTTTTTGTCCGTTTTTGAACGTATTTTATGCAAAAAGAGGACTAACGGTGCAAATACCGTTAGTCTCGAAGGGTAACGGTGTAATATTTTATGTCTCGTTAAGAGATAACGGAAAAATAATTTGCATCGTTAGTCCTCATTGTTAACGAGGGATGTATGATGGCAAACGTTTGGCTAACGAAGGATATAACTTGCCAATAGTTTCTGACAGGGATGTAAAGTGGCAAAATGTGTAACCACAGGGATGTATTTTGCAGTTTACTCTTATTCTTATTTATAAGTTTAACTCTTGCTTATATTGTTCTGAAAATTAAATGCAACAAATTATTATTAACGAGAATATAAATATCAAAATATAAATACGAGTTATAAGTATACACCGAACAAATATAGTTAAATTATAATTAATAGTTGTACTTGTGGTCTGAACCCATTGCGTGAAATATCACAATTACAAAATATTAGACGCGATCAAATTATTATATGCACCTCTATTAAACTTAGGTGGTGTTTGTTTGTTAAGAGGGTCTGAATCTGAATCTGAACCGCACATCTGAATCTGAATCTGATGCGTAAATGTCTGAATCTGACCGCATCTGAACGGGAAAAAAAAACTAATGTTTGAACCGCACATTTGCTTGCTCGTACTATTTTTTTTTTTTTTGGTTTTTATTTGTGTCAGCAAGAGGCAACAAGACGCATTCAGACACCCCTCTCAAGTCTAAACCATTAAGATCTTACTGCATCTGAACGCGTCTGAACGGGAAAAAAAAACAAACGGTCTGAACGTCAAAATGTCTGACCGATTCAGACACAATGCCCATTCAGAGGCTGTTAAGAGGCAAAAAACAAAAAACAAACACAGCCTTAAACTTCCAAAGAAATTAAATTTATGTGTAAACCCCAAACTTATAACTACGTAGTTATTTTGTAAAACAACATTGTGCACATGGTCAATCACCGTCTTCGGTTAGCCACTGATTTTGCCATCTTTATAAAACAATATTTTAAGGGGCAAAACTAACTCGCACCAAAGATGAAAATGTAGCGGGAATCAAAAACTGAAGGTTATAGGTTACTTGAATTAGTTTTTGATTTTTAGAACAAAGATATGCGTTAATTACTGCATCTTTAATAATAAGCACTCTCGCTTTGTAGTTAACTTTAAGCAACTAACTTTTTATAGTTTATATACCACTAGATACAGATATTTGATAGCTAAAGTGCTAAACAAATCTCATACTGAAGTAGCTTAGTTTTAGATAATAAGCTTAAAAGTTTCTCAATAATTTTGTGACGTCACGCACACCTTTAGTTTAGTGATCGATAAGACGATAAGCAAGCAACTGTCATACATAATGGGGGTTTTGTTTAAGCACTTGTTTGAGCTTATGAGTTTTTCTAACTTAAGTCTGACCTATGACCCTAGTATACTAAAAATAAACTAATATAAACTGTTATGAGATAAAAGTGGAGCAAAAAAAACTTAGGCTCGATGTAACGGTGATAGTCTCATCACCTTGACATCAACATCCGTTCTCACAACCTCTACCCAGCAGTGGTTATCACATCCTTTACTGTTTACGTATACTTTACTTGAACATAAATATAATTCACGACACAAAGAAACTTTTTTTTTTTTTTTTTTTTTTCTCTTGTGATTTGCACCACTATCGTACAAATTTGGTTGCTCCCATCATGATCCAATGACAACATATAACAACCACCACTCGTGGCGGTGCATGCTGCCACATAAGATGACCCCATGTTTGTCCATTGCGTTACAAAGGATAGTCTTGTAAACCAAAAAATAAACATCGTAAACCTACGTGTTTGTGTCAGTATGCAGAAAGTTCAGGCATTTCAATGTGGCAAGACAAGACAACAAAGTTTGCTGATATGAAATTTCCTAACCAATTTATATTGATATGGTTTTCATTTTTCATTCTTTTTTTAATCAACCATATGTTAGCAACACCAAAAGTGCTTATAAAAACAGCAAGGAGCAACATCAAGTAATAAGCTCAACACCAATTCTCTTCTTTTATTCATTACCCGCGTATAACCTAATGTATCTAACAAAAAGAGGGTTCAGACAACCCGTATCACAATCTATAGCTACAGGGTAATGGTTATCAGCTCAAGTTCAAGTACATATGTAAAGGTTGATCAAAAGACCTAATGAGCTACAGCCTGGTGTTTAAGACTTCCAGAATTCATGGCAGCTGCCACTGCATTTTGAGGAAGCCAGCATCTCAGGCAACTTCTTTGGAATCACTGCAGGGCTATTAAAATTCACCTGCACCAACTCCATGGTTACAGAATATATATGTCCTAATAATACACTATAATAATGTCACTTATGTCTGCAAAAACAAATTTCGAGCCACCAGTGGCCGCTGTAATGCTCCCAATTTTGCATAGTATATACATACATCAAGGTTACAAGTTCATAAACTACAAAAGAAATGTCACGAACAAAAGGCAGGTTTCCTTGATTTCTCAGTTTTTCACCTGGCTAGCCACTTGTCCACCTGCGTTTCCTGGGAGGACGCTCTGGTTTGATCGCTAAATCCGGGTGGGGTTCACCTTGGATCGGCGGCAGTAATTCATTTTCAACCTTATTGACTGCCAGATCTTCATTTTCAATCGACATTGGAAGTTTGAACCGTTCACTGCGCTTTTTCAGCTTCTCAACCGCATCCAAGTGCTTACCCTCAGCTTCACCGTTCTCTTCCACCAAAGATTTTGGGTTTGAGTTGAAGTTCTCGTGAATTTCTTGTGGTTTTATGGGGTCAACGTCTTCATATCTATCAGTTTCATCCACATTATGTGAGGCTGACGAGTCAATGCCTGCACTGAGATCTATATCCTTGTGGCTTGTCCATCTTTCCAGCTTGGAACGCCCTCTTTTGGAGTCTTCATCCTCTGATGGAACATCTTCTCTGTGCTTTCTAGAAGACTGGCGATTGCGATGGTTCCGTCCACCATTTTCTCGTTCAACCATCATCTAATTGATACCAAAGGGGGGAATAAATATGATTATTTAAATTGTTCTTAAGCTACAAAGTCATTAATATTATTGAATTACCATGCCATTTTGTGCCCAAAAAAGTATGAACCGGCTTTCAAAAACTGACAATTTTAACATTAAAATGTTATTTGTGTATTAAAGTTTCAGAAAATGCCAAGTTATATTGAAAATGTTTTATACGGGTAAAAAATGACTGTAACAAGACACAAAGTTAATCTTTTAATGACTCAAAAGCACCAAAAAAAGTATAAATGTACAAGGACTAAAACGGGAGAAATGAAAATGTAAGTTGGTATTTATTTTCCTTCAGAAAAGGAAAAAAGATAATTAAATACGAGGAACACATACCCGATCACTCCGCTGGATGCTATGATCTTCTCGATTCTTTTTTGACGGAGCCAAGGAACTATGAGAAACACCATCACGTTCTCTACCCTTTTGTATGCTTTCTTTGTGTTTTTTCTCCTGCACCCTATGCAGATCACTATCAGTATTTACCCTTTCATGCCTTGAACGTCTTTCATCATCAATCACCCTGTTTCCACGTGAATACGCATCTTCGCGTCCTGTATGCCTCGAAAAGTTTTCATTTTCAATTCTATCTCTTCTACCTTGTTTTTCCCGACTTTCTATGATCTTCTCACCTCTATAATCTTCCTTCAATCTAGAATGGCCAATCCAAGTTTTGTCTTCTACTGCTCGTCCGCTTCTCACTCTTTCCTTCCACTCATTCCGATCCCTTTGCTTTTCAACGCCTTCTTTTATTCTTTTTTCATAAATGCCTGAACCGTCGTGACGAGTTTGTAAGCTGTCACGATTACCTTTCCAACTACCATTTTCTGATACTTTCTTAGAGTAATGTCGATCTTTATCGCTCCTCTCGTATTCTCGAACCTTATGTGGGTGCCTCGACATCATTTCCTCAGCACGCTCACGTTTCCAAATGTTTCCATCTCTTGTTCTTTCGGCATGTAGATAGAGATCCTCATCTTTCCATGCTCCTTCAGATTCTCTCCCGTTTCGCCTGCGAAAACCTTCTGATTTTGGGTGATACGCAGAGTTTGAATCCCATTCTCTATGTCTGTCACTCTTATGATGGTTTCTACTTCTTGCAGCCTTTGGATCCTCTCCATTGTCAACCTTTTCAACAGAAAATCGTGTAGTTCGAGAGATATCTTTTGGGTTTATCATGGTGCGTGCTCGTTTTTCATCTTCAAAGATGGTGGTGGTGGTAATTGTATCTACAGCTATATCATCCCTTGCAACCTCATCTTCAATAGCATCATTCTGGCTAAAATCCTGAGTGCCAAGACTAAGGCGAGATGTAGATGAACTCTGCTTAACTTCGGCATTGTCAGGTGATCCTTCCTTCTGATTATTGGCAAACTCCTTATCCTCAATACTTTCATCATCGGCTGAATAGGGTGATCTGTTGGGCGTTCTTCTCTTAGTCGGCCTAAAAATGATATAACAAAAGTTTATAAGAGCCAAATTACAAGCCACATTAATCTGTGCTAAACACAATAAGCCAAACCGAGACATTTGTGTAAACATTTATGTGGTTTAAAGTGTAACCCACCACATACACTAACTAGCTAACTGGTAGCACTGTTTACAAAGAATATTAGTAGATAAAAGAAACTGAATACCTCTGTTTACAGACAAGACTACTAAAAAATCTATCAATAGCACAATATTACAGAATTTGCTAGAGCAAACCTAGACTATTAAAGTAAACTTGTATAAACTGAAGTAGAGGTGGCAAGATGGGTGGGTTGGGTATGGCCGTATGGGTCACTACAGCTTCAGGTTGAAACATGTCATTTTGAGGACAGACGGTTGGCATTTACCTTCCAACACCTTTTTGACCGTTTATATAAAGAATTACTGTAATTTGTTCATTACTGAAGCGATATTATAACAATAATCTAAGTCTTTGAAACAAAAACAAGATAGAAGGTTGCATGCATTAATAATACACTATGGGCTACTTGAAACTCGTCTGACCCAATCCTATCATAGCTAGTTAGTATTTATATTTACCCAGTTGACCCATTTGAGATAAAACACAACCTAACTAAAAGTAAATGGGTCGATATTGCCACAACCAAGGCATGACCAAGATATCGATATGTAGCTGTACCAATCTGTGATTTAACTTTTGGTAAAGCTGGCATCAGATTATGATCATAGAATAACAATTATATAAAATCGGAAAGCAGACCACTTATAATATTGAAGAGATATAATAACAATATAACATATTGATAACTGTAATATCGAAGGGTCTTTCATGCAACAGCATATCATACCTTTCATCGTGATTATAAGGAGAGCTGCGCTTCTTCCTGGGTTCAACCTCCCTCTTATTGCCTTTATAAGCTTGCGGGATTCTTTCAAAATGATCACTTCCCGAAGTAGTGTTTTCTTCAACTTCAAGGTCTTCTGTGGGATTTTCTCTTGAAGGATTGACCTCAGGCGGATTTGCAATATCATTTTCTGGAACAGATTCATCATCTGCAGAGCCTTGCAAGACAATCTGTATGGAAAGGAAAACATCAACCAAGTTGGCAAGACAAAAGTACCAGCTATTCATGTATGGTATGATAAATAAAAGTAAAATCGAGCATCACCTCAATGATGGCATCTAAATCAAGGGGTCGCAGTGGCCGTGTATCAATCGTTGGTATACGTTCACGAAAACCAGTTTCCACTGGTATTGGTCTTCCATAAGGCTAAAAATGTCAAATACCAATTAGTTAAATTGCTAGTTCTGCATACACGAAATCTTTTTGTCTCATCAATGTGACATCGCACAATTTGATGACCCAATTACATAGGCAAATCACAAACAAAATACGTGAATCAAATTCCATCATACCAGTTGCATCCGAGCATGTGAAGATCCATTTGCTAAGCCAGAATGCATATTGGCTTTTCCAATATCTAGATTTTCAGATGAAATTTCATCAATGCCTGTTGCTGCTGCTAGCTCTGGGGGAAGGTCTGGGTCGTGTTGCTGTACAACAAAGAGTATATAAACTATTTGTATCTCGCTGTCATGAATTCATGAGTGATGCAATATATATCATAGATAAAGCAGATACCTTTTTACTCCTCCCACTTTCATAGACGCGGATTTTGCTTTGCATCGTCGTTTCCAAGCGGACTTGGTCCTACAAAATATGTTAGCACTTATAAATCATTTACTCCATATTTGGATTCTATGGGTGAATACACATACTCGTGTTTCGAAATAATATAAGATAAGATTATGATTAATTAACCACTCACCAGCTGTTTGCAATAACCTTTCCAGCTTTCCTCATCCAAACCAAAGTTGAAAAAATCTGATATATCGATACCTTCAAGTCTCCATGGTTTTTCCTCAAAACCATCAATGTCAACCTCAAATATAGTTCTGAAGATGCAACACAATTGTAAAAAATACTGTGACTGTCAAAGATCTGATATATTAATACCTAGTGCTCTATAACATCATTCTTTCTAAAAGTTAGTGCCTGAATGCCAAGGAGATATGTTACACATAGCAGCAAATTAGGAGATACGACGATGCATTTGCTTAAGGAAATGTTAAAGGTAGCAGGTATGAGACACATAGCGGCAAACTAGAACTTACAAAACACAGAGTGTGATTACTCACACTTCAAATTTTAAGGTACCATACACAAAATGAATCAGACACGCATTTTGTTTTTAAAATGGAATCTGGTCATTCACTATGACCCGCTAAGCATCCATGGCTGAATGGTTAAAGCACCCAACTCATAATTGGTATTTTTCATTTCGGGATTTTTAGCTCCGAGTAGCAAAGGACCGGAGAAACTTTCACCCCTTTCATTCTGGGGTGACGGAGGGATCATACCTCTCCAGATTTGAAATTGATTCATTGTTTCTTAATATATAATTCTTTTCTGCAATCAATCCACAATAATGTCTTAAGGATAATGGTAACTGAAGCACAGAAGAAAGATAGAAACTAAGTGTAACAAGATCTTTTAACCAACCGAACTTTGTGGCAAAAACAAATTATAGAACAGCGCAATCTAAAAGCAAACATAAAGTAAATAAGAATAGTATTTTGATATGATATTTACTTGTGTGAAGGAAGGGTGAAGTCCAGTCCTCGTGGAGCTCCGGTTCCCCAACCGGGAATTCCTTGACCTGAATGAAAATTCTTCTGCATGGCTCCTGGCCGCCAATCACCTGGACCACGAACAGCAAAAGGTGGCATAGTTGCAGGTGGTCGAACTTGGCCCGGGGCTCCTCCAGTTGCTGGGGGAGCTGCTCCAGGTATAGGCGCAGCACCAGGTCTCACATACTGCACATTTGTTGATTTTTAAATTAATAAGTACCCAGAAGTTGATGTCCTTAACAAACAGATAAGAAACACAAGCTAATTGATTTGAGGCAATAGATCCCTCCACCTAATTCATAAAAACTATTATCTTAAAGAAGCAGATATGAAATCCAGCAGACTAGCATGGGAGATGAAGTTAAGGAATGATACTCATAATTGTCTTGCTTACCATGGGAGCAGGTCACCCATTTTTTTTTTCCCAATATCATTATTCTCTGTGTATTGCACTATTTAATTAACAAAGAAGTATACTCAACTTAGAGCAGTTCCCATAGGTTTCTATTATTGAGAATTATACTCAATATTGTCCTGATTACCATGGGAGCTAAATTTGAGAAAGTTAAAAGCCAAATTAGAGCAATCAGCCGTATTTTGTGCTTCCAAGGGTTTTAAAAGAAACCTAGTTGTATGAAATTGGCATACTGTACTTGACTGAAAGTATCCTTTATATTTTTTGCCTCTGAGTATCATAGCCATGAACAGAGGTTGTGAGTTTCCCATGAAACTGGAGTAAATACACCGAAAGAGCCAATATTGTTCATTACAGCTTATGCACCATGTGAAAGTAAAATAAAATGTCCCAAAGCTGCATCCTAAAGCATTAACAACAAACGTATATTTCATCTTAAACTGATGGGTAGGTTATAAATGAAACTAAAACAATTGCAAACTGTGGAACCTAAACATAGATTTGTGGGATCCCTATACTTTATGGCCATGAATAGCAGCATCCTTGCACTCATTCCTAACTAGCAAAGGTGACAACTTCAACCCCTTGTCGAGTTTTATTGTGTTTTATCTCAAACACGTCAAACAGATTAAATGAGTCAGACTTGTCTAGCATGTTGAAAAACGTTGAAACCTTTTATGCAAAGTTTTAGATAATTATCGTAATGATATTGATTTTGTTATTATATTAAAGCCATTCATTATTTTTGTAGATAATTAAAACGTGAGCACAAAGGCGTTACACAGGCCAACCAGACGTGACCTCACCCATTTTGACCCAAACAAAAAAATGACCCGTTTTGACAGATTACCCGGGCTGCCAATCCTGCCACCTCTACTATCTAAGGTAACTCACTTGATAGATGTTATTCTCAATAATGCGAGCCTTCTCAACAAATCTCGAGTATCAACTTGGTTGACCTTTTTTTCTCCTTACAACCCCTTGTTGGTATGATTCTCCTCTTCAATCAAATGCATTTCAATGTATGTGTTCCAAACAAAAGAAGCAACCCAACATGTGTTCCCTCTCTAGTATATCCTTGTTTTAAATTCATACTCCTTTCATGGAACAACATTTCCTTCCCGAGGGCAATAGTTTATACGAGTCACCAATTTGCTTATTTTAGTATACCACCGACATCTACTCCCTCAAGATTTCGTCAATAATCCAAGTTCAGCAAAAACATAATATAAACTTTTCCATTCATTAGCAAAAAAAAAAACAAAATCAGTACAACACAATAAGTAACCACTTTTCATTTCTCCGCAACTATAAATATATAAACAAAACACATACATTCATAATTCACCTATTTTGAGTATTTTCCTAACTATACACATATATACATTTCGATTTCACCGGATTACAATAACTCACCTTAAACTGAGAATGAAACGGTTGACGAAAACCGCTATATCCAATCTTCGGGACAACACCGCCACTATTCACCTTCAAACCATCACCTCCATCTTCTCCCCAATCTTGCGTCTCTTCGGTCGCATTTAACCGGCTCGAATCATCGTTATCTCCCACATTACCCTCACCATCAATAACATCACCACCACCACCTTCATTCACCTCCACATTATTATCATTAACATTATTTAACACAATTTGCAAATCATCTTCACTATCACTATCATCATCATCATTATCATCCCAATTATCCACACCACCGCCTGAAACCCTAACTTCCGACGGAAACAACCCCGGAATCTCGTCTCCGGTGTCTTCAATTCCGAAATTATCGTCCAAATCATCATCCGGTGACACGTGGCGAATTTCTTCGTCGTCTCTGGCGATTGAGTTGTTGAGATCGATCTGCGGCGGCGGCGGTGGTGGTGGTGATGATGGTGTGACGGTGGGGAGTACGTCGGCGTATAAGTCACCGAATTCATCGTCGTCTTCCATGTTTTAGGGTTTTGAGTTGTGAATAAATTTTGATTTTATAAATTGTTTTGTTTTATTGGAGATTGTTACTGAAGTTGGGTTAGGGTTTTAGATCTCTTTGACCTGTCTGTGTAAACCTTTTTATCAAGTACGCGCGGTATCATAAGTACATTGTACGAAAATAAACTTTTTAGGCTTAAAAAAGTTCGGGTTTGAAAATAAGTCGATACGACTAAACAAGTTCGGGTAGAGAATAGGTTGATACGACTGATCAGATTATTAAATAGGTTAGGTTTGGCTTAAGATTCTCAAATTGACATCAACCTGTTAAAAAATAAGGATTAAAAATGTTAAATAAAAGTTATATGTTTAGTTTCATTATAATAAGACTTAACTATTTTATGTCTCTATCTTATTACATATATCATTGATTTTTGAAATATTTTATAATAATATATGCTTATGTCTATTTATCATGTTGCTTAAACGGTTTTTAAAATACACCTTATTATATTTAATGTGTCCGATTATATTCACATTCAGACTATACAAAGGTTGACACGACTAACCCGTTTAATAAATGTGTTCAGGCTAGGGTTGAACTTCTCGATACGAGTAACTAAACAGGTCAGGTTTAGGTTGAAATATTTGAACTTGCTAACCCAAACCAGGCAACCCGAACACGACCCAAATTAGCACCAACAAGGGGGTGTTCGGAATTTTTATACTCCAATATTTATCAAGTTTATACTTTATATGCTAGATTAGAGTGTTTGTATACGTTAAATTGCGTTTTACTTTGGAGGGTTTAAGACCAGTTATACGAGAAAAATATGCCGATAACGATGTTATTGACACCGTCCATGCTTAATAGGTGTGACATCATGAGCATAACGAGTGTTATGTGATTTTTTTTAATTGTAAAATAAAGTGCTTATGTTTTTCGGTTGTATGCTATAAAAAAGTTATAAAGTATGATTTCTTTTTGTGTGTTATAGAAATGTCAAAAAGCAAAAGCTGGCATGACGGGATTATAACATACTTATAACTCATACGATACTTAGCACTCTTAGTTGGACATAAGTGTTGTTGGTTTAACTAACTCCACGTCAGCGTCACATTAACACCTTTATTCGTCTCCTTCCTATCACATTTCCATAATGGTTACCACCTCTGCTACTTAAACTAAACGTAATAGGACCAAATGAAATGGTCAATCAACCCATACAAGATGTGTCCCCTCCCCTGCAAGCACCATACCAAACGCGTCCTGTTGACATAAATAATGCATAAAAACGTTATTTATATTTTTTGATATCTCTACGTTTTGATGATCATAAAATGTAAAATCATTAAACGTAAGATTACTACGTAAACAAGTATTAAACTAGTTTATATCATTTTATCCAACTTAATCACTTAAGGTATGAATAAACAAGTGCTTAATACATCTTATGATCAAAGGGGTATTTAATTAATTATTACAAAGTTTATTTATTAATATAAACATATTATATATTTTTGAAAAACACTTTTGGTAATAAAAGAAAATGTTTAAATCATACTAAATATATGAATTCAAATTTTTAACCAAAATCAGTTAGTTTTTCACCAAATAAACTTTCCCCACTAAAAGACAGAAAATCTGGCCGTTACAGCTGGGCGGCCCCCTTAATTATAAGGGGCGGCCCTCTTAATTTTAAGGGGGCCGGCCATGAATTAAGGGGGCCGGCCACGCTCCCCTGTCAGATTCTGTCAGAAATTTTCTCCTATAAATACCACCTCAAACCTGGTATTTTTCTCACCTCTTGCACGAAAATTTTCAGATCTAAATATCTCTAAACATCTTCTAAAACCCTTTGATCATTTGATTATTAATCCTTGTTTCAAGTGATTCAATCCCTCCTCATCCATCCTCATCCAAAGTGCAAGAGAAGAATACACCTTCAACCTCAAGTTTAGAAGTATTGTATATTTGTTGTGTATATTGTGTATAGCATTTGTGAAGTAGTGTTGTGTTTATTGTAAGTAGTTCTAGGAGAGCTAGTTGTGAATAGAAGTTGGGTAGAGAAGAAGATTAAGTAGTGAAGTAGTGAAGTGGTGTGTAGTAGTGAAGAAGTTGAGGTGTGTACAAGTAGTGAAGAAATTGACATCATGAGCATAACGAGTGTTATGTGATTTTTTTTAATTGTAAAATAAAGTGCTTATGTTTTTCGGTTGTATGCTATAAAAAAGTTATAAAGTATGATTTCTTTTTGTGTGTTATAGAAATGTCAAAAAGCAAAAGCTGGCATGACGGGATTATAACATACTTATAACTCATACGATACATAGCACTCTTAGTTGGACATAAGTGTTGTTGGTTTAACTAACTCCACGTCAGCATCACATTAACACCTTTATTCGTCTCCTTCCTATCACATTTCCATAATGGTTACCACCTCTGCTACTTAAACTAAACGTAATAGGACCAAATGAAATGGTCAATCAACCCATACAAGATGTGTCCCCTCCCCTGCAAGCACCATACCAAACGCGTCCTGTTGACATAAATAATGCATAAAAACGTTATTTATATTTTTCGATATCTCTACGTTTTGATGATCATAAAATGTAAAATCATTAAACGTAAAATTACTACGTAAACAAGTATTAAGCTAGTTTATATCATTTTATCCAACTTAATCACTTAAGGTATGAATAAACAAGTGCTTAATACATCTCATGATCAAAGGGGTATTTAATTAATTATTACAAAGTTTATTTATTAATATAAACATATTATATATTTTTGAAAAACACTTTTGGTAATAAAAGAAAATGTTTAAATCATACTAAATATATGAATTCAAATTTTTAACCAAAATCAGTTAGTTTTTCACCAAATAAACTTTCCCCACTAAAAGACAGAAAATCTAGCCGTTACAGCTGGGCGGCCCCCTTAATTTTAAGGGGGCCGGCCACGCTCCCCTGTCAGATTCTGTCAGAAATTTTTTCCTATAAATACCACCTCAAACCTGGTATTTTTCTCACCTCTTGCACGAAAATTTTCAGATCTAAATATCTCTAAACATCTTCTAAAACCCTTTGATCATTTGATTATTAATCCTTGTTTCAAGTGATTCAATCCCTCCTCATCCAAAGTGCAAGAGAAGAATACTCCTTCAACCTCAAGTTTAGAAGTATTGTATATTTGTTGTGTATATTGTGTATAGCATTTGTGAAGTAGTGTTGTGTTTATATTAAGTAGTTCTAGGAGAGCTAGTTGTGAATAGAAGTTGGGTAGAGAAGAAGATTAAGTAGTGAAGTAGTGAAGTGGTGTGTAGTAGTGAAGAAGTTGAGGTGTGTACAAGTAGTGAAGAAGTAGTGATAAGTTGTGGTGTGTTGTGAGATTGGTTCTAGCTAGGATTAGGACCCGACATTTAGCTTAGTGTCGTGAATTGGTGTAAGCAAAAGTCGTGTAAGGTTTTCTCCGCCATAAGGGAGCTTGTTGACATAGTGAAGAAAACTCCCGAGTTAGGTGCTCGGGGAGTGGAGTAGGACGAAGAGGAGATTCGTAGCCGAACCACTATAAATCCTTTGTCTCACGGTGCCATTCTTCCATCTCTATCTTTTTACATACTTACTTACATACTTGTCATATTATATACTTGTTGATATCGTAAGTTTATAATTGTGCAAGTCTTTTGGTATCATATAAAGTTCAGATTGGTGTTTTCATAAACAAAGTTTTTGTAAATTAAAAAGACGTAAAACTATTCAACCCCCCCTTCTAGTTTTCCACAATTGGTATCAAGAGCCACGTCAAACAAGATTTTTAAAATATATTGTATTTTAAAACTTGAAATCGATCTATGGAAATGGAAAAATATTTAGAAGGGAAAATTGTTTTTAAACCACCATTTCTTGAAAATGAAAATTTTCTTACATGGAAAAATCAATTCGAAAGTTATGTGAAATCAATAGACTATGATCTTTGGCATGTCATTTCAATTGGTGATATTAAATCAATAAATACTACTTTTGAAAAACAAAATAACTTGGCAAAATTTATTATATACAAAGCTATTTCAAATGTTGAGTATGAAAGAATATTTTTTTGTCAAACGGCAAACGATATGTGGAAAAGTCTTTCAAAATATCACCAAGAAGAATGTCAAGCCAAAGAAAAACTTGCAAATGAGTTAGTAGCAAAAGAAAGTATAGTAGACAAATATTTAGTTGAAGTAAGTACAAGTGCTACTAGTTCAAATGTTTTATATGAAGGTAATGATGCCGAAAACAACATGAGCCATGACAAGAGTGAACAAGAAGATTATGTAGAGATGACAACAAAGAAGGAACCAAGTGACAATGACGATGACGATTCTAGTTCCGAAAGTGAAGACGAAGAATATGCAAAGGTTGTCAAAGAATTCAAAAGACTCATTAAAAAGCGACAAAGAGCACAAGACAAAAGGAAAACAACACGAAGGAAAAGATTTGATGATGAAGACAAAAAGACTAAACAAGAATGTTTTGTCGCTCAAGCATCAAATGAAATATGCCTAGGAATTAATTTGGAGCCCGATGAATGGGTAAAGGATAGCGGGTGCTCAAGACACATGACGGGGAATCGCAAGTTATTCTCTACATACAAAGCATACAATGGAGGTAATGTTATTTTTGGTAGTGATCGTCGTGGAAAAATCATAGGCAAAGGTACGATTTCTCAAGACTCCCTAACTATTGAAAATGTTGAACATGTAGATAACTTAACATATAACTTGCTTAGTATAGGTCAAATATGTGACAATAAGTGTAGGGTTACCTTTACCGATAAGAATAGTGTAATTATTAAGGATGATAAAGTCATAGGTAGAGGAATTAGGAAAGGCGGCGTATATGTTATGAAACTAGGAGATAAATTGGAAGATAGGATATGCCTAGCAACCTTAGACGAAAACTCCACCTTGTGGCATAGGAGATTAGGTCATGCAAACATGCAACAAATACAATCTTTGGTGTCTAAGGAACTAGTTAGAAACTTGCCTAGTCTAAAATATAATCAACACTTTTGCGATGCTTGTAAAATAGGAAAACAAGCACATGCTAGTCATAAAGCTAAGAATATAGTATCCACTACTAGATGCTTAGAACTACTTCACATGGACCTCTTCGGTCCATCCGCGGTGCGGAGCTACGGTGGCAACCGCTACACCTTAGTTATAGTAGATGACTATTCACGATACACGTGGACTAGGTTCCTAAGCGATAAAACCGAAGCCTTTGAAAAATTTGAGACATTTAGTAAAATGATACAAAATAAGCTAGGATGCTCTATAGTTTCAATTAGGACGGACCATGGTAGGGAATTTGATAACGAAGTACAATTCGGAAAATATTGTGATTTAAATGGAATATCTCACAACTTTTCCGCTCCACGTACTCCTCAATCAAATGGGGTAGTAGAAAGGAAAAATAGGTCTTTACAAGAAATGAGTAGAACCATGTTAAATGAGCAATCTATCCCACAAAAATTTTGGTGTCATGCCGTAGATACTTCAACATATATACTTAATAGGGTGTCTATTAGACGAATTCTAGGAAAAACTCCTTATGAGTTATTAAGAGGTAGAAAACCAAATATAGGCTACTTTAGGGTATTCGGAAGTAAATGTTTTATTCTTAATACAAAGGATTATCTCACTAAGTTCGACCCTAAGTCATATGAAGGAATTTTTCTAGGATATTCGCAAAATAGTAAAGCATACATAGTCCTAAATAAACATACCATGAAAGTAGAAGAATCTCTAAATGTAACTTTTGATGAAACTCCTCCACCACCTAAGACATTACCCTTAGAAGATGATGATGTTATAGAGGAAGAAGCTATTGAGGTTAGTAAAACAAAACCCTTAGGCAATGATATTGAAGTAGAAACTTTAGAAGAAAACGAGGTTGTAAATATTAAGGAATCTAAGTCACACCCATTAGACAACATCATAGGCCACCTAAATCAAAGAACACTTAGATCACAAGCGCAAGACAAAAATAACTTCTTTTGTTTTGTGTCAACAATAGAACCTAAGAATATAAATGAAGCCCTAAAGGATGAAAGTTGGATTATGGCTATGCAAGAAGAATTAAATCAATTCAAAACAAATGATGTTTGGGAACTAGTTCCAAATCCTAGGAATGTGACCATAATAGGAACTAAGTGGGTATTTAGGAATAAATTAGATGAGAATGGAATAGTAACTACGAACAAAGCTAGGTTAGTCGCCCAAGGTTATAATCAACAAGAAGGAATTGATTATGACGAAACTTATGCCCCCGTAGCTAGATTAGAATCCATCAGAATCCTTTTAGCTTATGCCTGCGCCCTAGACTTTAGGTTATACCAAATGGATGTGAAGGGTGCATTCCTTAACGGTTTTATCAATGAGGAGGTATATGTGGCACAACCTCCAGGATTCATTGACTTCGCAAAACCTGATTATGTTTATAAACTAAAGAAAGTTTATATGGTCTTAAGCAAGCTCCAAAGGCTTGGTATGATAGACTAAAGGCATTCTTGGTTAAACATAATTATTCCATGGGAATGGTAGACAACACTCTCTTCACTAAAAGAAGTAACTCACATATTATCATTGTTCAAATATATGTTGATGACATTATATTTGGCTCAACTTGTCAAGAAATGTGTGATGAATTTGCCAAAATCATGCATGATGAGTTTGAGATGAGTATGATGGGAGAACTAACTACGTAAACAAGTATTAAGCTAGTTTATATCATTTTATCCAACTTAATCACTTAAGGTATGAATAAACAAGTGCTTAATACATCTCATGATCAAAGGGGTATTTAATTAATTATTACAAAGTTTATTTAATTATATAAACATATTATATATTTTTGAAAAACACTTTTGTTAATAAAAGAAAATGTTTAAATCATACTAAATATATGAATTCAAATTTTTAACCAAAATCAGTTAATTTTTCACCAAATAAACTTTCCCCACTAAAAGACAGATTTTCTGGCCGTTACAGCTGGGCAGCCCCCTTAATTTTAAGGGGGCCGGCCACGCTCCTCTGTCAGAATCTATCAGAAATTTTCTCCTATAAATACCACCTCAAACCTGGTATTTTTCACACCTCTTGAACGAAAATTTTCAGATCTAAATCTCTCTAAACATCTTCTAAAACCCTTTGATCATTTGATTATTAATCCTTATTTCAAGTGATTCAATCCCTCCTCATCCATCCTCATCCAAAGTGCAAGAGAAGAATACTCCTTCAACCTCAAGTTTAAGAAGTATTGTATATTTGTTGTGTATATTGTGTATAGCATTTGTAAAGTAGTGTAATGTTTATAGTAAGTAGTTCTAGGAGAGCTAGTTGTGAATAGAAGTTGGGTAGAGAAGAAGATTAAGTAGTGAAGTAGTGAAGTGGTGTGTAGTAGTGAAGAAGTTGAGGTGTGCACAAGTAGTGAAGAAGTAGTGATAAGTTGTGGTGTGTTGTGAGATTGGTTCTAGCTAGGATTAGGACCCGACATTTAGCAGGTTTGAGGAAATCGATGTGCACTCTGATAATAAATTTGGACCTATCTTTTATGCTATCTATTTGGGCCTATAAACCCTAAGATCTTGGAATAAATGTAAACTTTAACTTTGTTAACTTGGTTTACGTTTATATTTTATCTATGATCTTGTTATCTATACATGTGATGGTACCAATCCCCGTAACACCACAAAAGCTTGTAAGTCTTCCGCTGTACGATTTTTGGGGGTGTTACAGATGTTGTTTAACATCTTGGTTTTCGATGAAGCAAACCGCTCTTGCTATTTCTACCACCGAAGCCGAATACGTAAGCGCTGGAAAGGCATGTCAACAAGCAATATGGATGAAACAAGCTCTCGTAGACTATGGCATTAGGTTAGAAAATATCCCCATTATGTGCGATAATAAAGGAGCTATAGACTTTAGTAAGAATCCCGTTCAACACTCTAGGACTAAACATATAGAAATACGCTATCACTTCCTTAGGGATAATGTACAAAAAGGAAACATCACTATAGAAAAGGTAGCTTCGGAAGATAACATAGCCGACATATTCACTAAGCCCCTTAAGCGTGAATTATTTAACCACTTGCGTTTAGGATTAGGAATGATGGAACAAATTGATTAAATTTTCTTGAATGATCAAAACTTTCTGAAATTTTCAAAATTCTGGACACTTTTAAGTGTCAGATAGGCGGACCCCTTAAAATTAAGGGGACCGGCCTCTATTTAAGGGGGCTGGCCATCTGATGGTAAAAAGTTCTTTGTTTTTCTTTCTTTCTTCTCAAATCTGAGTCTAGGATCCTGTTTTGCACAAAATCAGGAATTGAGATATTTTGTTTGCGTAATTATACTTTCAATAAAAACCTCAATTCTTTTCCAAAACATTCTCACGATTAGGAAAACTCATTGTTGAATAATGATAAAAACGTTTTTCTAAAATCATGCATAATAGTCTTACTCTCGTTATCTATAAGTATATAATCTAATGTATACGTATATATAACATTTAGAAGTAAGCAAATTTAATTCAAGGAGACTAAAGATTGTTTCTTAGGATTATTATTAGTTATTCATAAGAGTCGAAGCAATCTTTACTCCACATTTGTTTCATATAGGCACACACTAGAACAAAATCAAGAACTTCATAGTCACATTTGTTCCATCACTAGTTAGCCATTAATAGGTGCCGTCACTTAAGATAAGTTGCCTTAGGTTCCTTTAATTGCTTAATTGTTTATTTGCCTTGATATGCATGCTTAATTATGATTATATGTTTGGTTGCTTGCATGTATACTTTTCATGTAAATTCCACTATGAAAATGCTTGCCTAGTTGCCTAAAGAGTTGTTGTTGCCTAAAACCAAACCCCAAAACAAACATATTTCTGGAAAAACTTCACCAAAAAACCCAATTCTGGCAACCTTGATCCTCAGACTAGGTCGGCCCCCTTAAATCAAAGGGGCGGTCCCCTTGAAATTAAGGGGACAGGCCAGCAATTAAGGGGGCCGGCCATCTGCTGGACGAGGGTTGCTGTTTGCTTTCTGCTTTTTAGCCCATTCCACCCTATTTTGATTCCTCATTTCCCTGAATTCACAAATACCTTTTGTCCATCAAATCCTACACATATATTCCTTCCATAAACACAAAATCACCACACTATAAATACCCTTCATCATCATAAACCACCACTCACTCCATTATGACTACTCCCAACAAACCAAAGTCAAAAGCCTCAAGGCTAGCAAAGATGACCGAAAAATCTAATTGGAAAAGAAAAACAAGCCCTCAAAACAATTCCATCACATCCATAGGGATTGAACAACAACCAATACCTACAACCACTTACTTCCCCAACTTCAATCCAAATCCACAAGGTCATTCCTTTGAACCTCATTACAATCCATACAATCTTGGTCAAACCTCTACCACACCTTTATTCAACTACAATGATTCATACAATTATGGTCAATCATCCAATTACACCTCAAACAACTTCTCATCCAACTACACAACCCCAATTCACCCACATCAACCAAATGAACCACTCCACAATGCCACGGAAAAGCAAAAATTCCGTGAAGAACTCAATGTCATTCGAGATCTTCGTGATCTAAATGCAATGCATCTTGCACAACGCAACTTGGACAAACCTCCCTCATCTCCATATTCAAATTGTTTACCTCACTCACTCAATTTGGATCAAGTCACTAACCACACTTACTATTGTCCTTGTTGCTATTTCCTACAAAAACAAATTCTTGACTTAAGTCAAGATATTTCTTGGATTGAATATCTTCTCACTCGCCCTCATCCAATACCTCCTCTCATCCGATACAATATCCCTAGAAACAACCCTTCCACTCCATACCCATCACCATCAAACCACTAAACAAAACCTCCATGCTTCCGAATAAAATCACCAAAAATCTTTTGTAACCAAGCAAGGCCAAGTAACCTCAAGACGGCAACTTAGCATCTTCTTAGTATAGTTTACTAAGAAAAGCATATATGCATGCTAATGTACTAAAGATTATATCTTTAACATAATCTATTTTAATAAATTTATTAATGAATGTTTTGTTTTTGCCATGATGTTTTTACTTAATTGTCTTTTTTTTATTATGTATTTTTTTTATTTTTTTTTTTTTTTTTGTATATTCTATATATATATATATATATATATATATATATATATATATATATATATATATATATATATATATATATATATATATATATATATATATATATATATATATATATATATATATATTGTGCTCTCTAAATATTTTTGCAAGCATTCCATCTCTCGATTTCCTTTATGACCTCAAAACGAGGGGGAGTATACGTCAAGGGGGAGCTCCAAGTATATCGGGATAACCTTTTTGATGCTAACAAAAAGGGG